>VNJW01007125.1:0-11567 GCA_008042615.1 Drosophila auraria | reverse complement strand
GCGGAAAAGTTTGGCCTCGCAGTTGGCAGCTCGCAAACGGCTTCTTTCACTCAAATTGAAGAGCGAGATGCCACTATTGAGTCATTTTACTGCATTCGACGAGTTAGTGAGTGAGCTGCTAGCTGCTGGTGCAAGAATCGACGAGATGGACAAGGTTTCGCATTTGTTGCTGACTTTGACCTCTTCGTACAATGGAGTAATAACAGCCATAAAAACGTTGTCCGAAGATAATTTAACGCTAGCGTTTGTGAAGAATAGATTGTTAGATCATGAAATAAAACTAAGAAGTGACAGTAATGATACAAGTCGAAAAGTGATGAAGGTGTTTGCTCCGAATAACAATAGCAACAACAACTCTTTCCGAAATTATAATAATAACAACAACAACAATAGCTCCGTCCGAAATAGGGTTGCCAGACCATCAAAAGTATTTAAGGGAAAACAGAAACTGAACTTTAGATGTCATCACTGTGGTAGGGAGGGACACATGAAAAAGGATTGTTTTTATTATAAAAAGATAATAAATGAAAAAAATAAAGAAAATAAGCAAGCTCAAGTTGCAACGTCGCTACGCGGTGGTTTCGCGTTCATGCTAAAAGCAAATAACTTGGTGCAGGATAAGTGCGGATTTATCCTTGATTCTGGAGCCACAGACCACATAATCAACGATGAATCGCTATTTGCTGATAGCGTGGAGCTGGAGTACACGATTAAAATATCTGTGGCCAAGCAAGGATCGTATATTAACGCTACTAAACGTGGCATTGTGCGACTCCACAATGGCCATAAAATAACGTTGGAGGATGTACTCTTCTGCAAAGAGGCTTCTGGTAACCTGATCTCTGTGAAGCGACTTCAAGAGGCCGAAATGTCAATCGAGTTTGACAAGAACGGAGTAACTATATCCAAAAATGGAGTTATAGTTTTTAAAAATTCTGGTATGTTAAATAATGTCCCCATTATTGAATTTCAAGCCCTTACAGTTACATATAAAAATAAAAATACTTACAAATTATGGCATGAGAGATTTGGTCACATAAGCAGTGGCAAATTATTAGAAATAAAAAGAAAAAATTTATTTAGCGACAACAGGCTTCTTAATAATTTAGAATTGTCCGATGAAATATGTGAAGCTTGTTTGAATGGTAAACAAGCCAGATTGCCATTTAATCAATATAAAGATAAAAGCTATATAAAGAGGCCTTTGTTTGTAGTTCATTCAGATGTTTGTGGCCCAATTACACCTGTAACAATAGATGACAAAAAATTATTTTGTTATTTTTGTAGACCAATTTACACATTACTGTGTAACATATTTAATAAAGCATAAATCAGATGTATTTAATATGTTTAAAGATTTTGTAGCAAAAAGCGAAGCACATTTTAATCTCAAGATTGTGAATCTTTACATAGACAATGGAAGGGAATATTTGTCCAATGAAATGCGTGGTTTTTGTGTCCAAAAAGGGATTTCTTACCATCTAACAGTACCACATACACCTCAATTAAATGGGGTTTCAGAACGAATGATAAGAACCCTCACTGAAAAAGCTCGTGCCATGGTTAATGGTGCAAAGTTAAGTAAATGCTTCTGGGGTGAAGCTGTATTAACTGCCACTTATTTAGTTAACCGAATACCAAGTAAAGCGCTAGGTCTTATTGAAAAAACGCCATACGAAATGTGGCATAACAGAAAGCCTAATCTAACACACTTAAAAGTATTTGGTTCTACTGTGTACGTTCACAATAAAACAAGGAAAAGAAAATTTGATGAAAAATCCTTCAAAACCATTCTTGTTGGTTACGAACCAAATGGTTTTAAGTTGTGGGATTCTATAAATCGAAAATTCATTGTTGCAAGAGATGTTGTTGTCGATGAAACCAATATGTTTAACTCTAGAGCTAGTCAAAATGATACACAGATCCCGAAAGACAGTAAGGAACTTGACCATGAAGAAATCCTGAATGAAAGTAAGGATTGCGATGAAGATGAATTCCTGAAAGAAAGTAAGGAGAGTAGACTTGAAAATTTCCCGAATGAGAGTAAGGAATGTAAAGAAAAAAATTTCCCGAATGAGAGTAAGGAATGTGAAGAAAGAAATTTCCCGAATGAGAGTAAGGAATGTAAAGAAAAAAGTTCCCGAATGAGAGTAAGGAATGTGAAGAAAGAAATTTCCTGAATGAGAGTAAGGAATGTAAAGAAAAAAATTTCCCGAATGAGAGTAAGGAATGTGAAGAAAGAAATTTCCTGAATGAGAGTAAGGAATGTAAAGAAAACAAGTGGGAAAGCTACAGTCGAGTGTGACCGACTGTAAGATACCCGGTACCCAAAGCGTTGTGGGTGAAATTAAACAGCACATAAACATGGAAAAAGGGAAATGTTGACAAATAGAGACTAATGTTGCTAGGAACATGTTGAGCAACACTCATAAGAGAAAAATGTTGCTAGGAACATGTTGGGCAACTCTCAAAAGCGACAAATGTTGCTAGGAACATGCTGAGCAACACCCAACAAAGACAAATGTTGCTAGAAATATGTTGAGCAACACGCACGTGCGCGCTCTCTCTCTCTCTCTCTCTCTCTCTCAGAAATTTTATTGTTTAATAACTTCTATGTTTATCATCCGATTTTATTCAAATTTTCAGAACACGTCCACGATTGCCTACTTATTAAGCCTATCTATTTACTTTACGCCGAAAATCACGCGTATGGCTAATATACCGTTTTTTATTATTTTCGGGGGCGGAAGTGGGCGTGGCCAAATTTAAAAACAAACTTGATCTGCGTGCAACAGATTCCAATGCTGTCACAAAATTTGGTAACTCTAGCTCTTATAGTCTCTGAGATCTGTTGTTTCACACGGACGGACAGACGGACAGACGGACACAATAAATTGATACTTAAAATTTAATGTGTCATCTCAGCCGAAAGGTTTGTGATTAGATATACATATATGTATAATCACTAGCAATCCCATAGCGGCTCCGACCGCTGTAAAGATAATATACTTTGAGGAAAGTAATATAACTTTGGTCAGATGTTTATATCCCTTATGATTGGCTTAAATCAAATAATCATATTTTTTGCTTACTTTTTTTACTTTTCTGCTTTTCTGTCAATTCGTTAATAGAAAATCTATTGCCATTTGTTTGTCCCGTTCCCCAAAACTGTATCAAACAGATACAGTTCCGTCCGTCCGTCCGTCCGTCTGTCCGTCCGTGTGAAACAACAGATCTCAGAGACTATAAGAGCTAGAGTTACCAAATTTGGTGACAACATTGGAATCTATTGCACGCAGATCAAGTTTGTTTTAAAATTTGGCCACGTCCACTTCCGCCCCCGTAAATAATAAAAAACGGTATATTAGCTATAGGCGTGATTTTCGACTTAAAGTAAATATATGGACTTAATAAGTAGGCAATCGGGGAATTTGATCTGAAAATTTGAGTAAAATCGGATGATAAACATAGAAGTTATTAAACAATAAAGTTTCTGAGAAAGAGAGGGAGAGAGCGCACTGCTTAGGAATAATTTCGCGTGTCTGAGCACTTAGCTTTTGGGTGGCAGTAGCGAAAAAAAGTGTATTAATTCGTAATGCAGCTGCGAACAGCTGCAGAATTAGTCTTTTTTGAACGTTGCTCAACATGTTTTTAGTAACATCTGACTTTATTTGTCAACTTTTTGTTTTTTCATGTCCGTGTAATATTTAATTTTACGGGCAATACTTTGGGTACCGGGTATCTCACAGTCGGTCACTCGACTGTAGCTTTCTCACTTGTTTGTTTTAGTACATTGTTGATTATTTAATAGTTTAAGGTTGAATAAGTAAAGCACGATTGATTAATTTATAAAAAATCCCTTCAACCCATTTCGGACCCTTTCTTTAACTCTAGTCGATGTAGCAACCCACAAAATTGTCTTTGGGAAACAAATTGTACCTCCTGAACAATTTTTTTGGAGGAGAGCTGCCGCTAGCGTCAATAATTGTGTGCCGAATTCAAGTTATTGCCGTTTCTCTCTCAATTATTAGAGCTCCCATACGGAAAAAAATTGTTACAATAAATTAAGTCTAGAGATTAAATGTGTCATATGGTTACCGTTTTACATATTATACAAAAATCGTATTAATGGCAAATTAAGATCTGCGTCTAGCTTTTCCAGAAATTTAATGACGTACATACCATAAACTTATTGCACCCTTGCAGAGGGTATTATAATTTTGCCATGATATTTGCAACGCAGTGAAGGAGGCATCTCCGACCCCATAAAGTATATATATTCTTTATCAGCATCACCAGCCGAGTCGATCTAGCCTTGTCCGTCTGTCTGTCCGTCTGTCAGTCTGTATGTCCGTCTGTATGTCCGTCTGTCTGTCCGTCTGTCTGTCCGTCTGTCTGTCCGTCTGTCTGTCTGTCCTTCTGTCTGTCGGTTCTTCGCAAACTAGTCTCTCAGTTTTTGAGCTATCGGGCTGAAATTTTCAGCATAGTCTTATTTCTTAAGCACGGAGTATACATATATGTCGGAATGGAAACTCGGACATTTTCATATAAATCGACCAATCCCTTCTATGACAGCTATATGATATAGTTGTCCGATCTTCATGAAATTAAAACCGTAATTTAAGAACTATAAAAAACGACTATTTATAGAAATTCGTTGAAAATCTGAGAAGTAAAATTTTTTTTACATTAACTTCGCCATCATTTCTATGGCAGCTTTAGGATATAGTTGTCCGATTTCGACCGTTCCGACATATATACTGCGTGCTGAAGAAATAAGACTATGCTAAAAATTTCAGCCCGATAGCTCAAAAACTGAGAGGCTAGTTCGCGTAGAAGCCGACAGACTGACAGACAGACAGACAGCAAGATCGACTCGGCCGATAGCTCAAAAAGAGAGAGAGAAAAAGAGAAAAGAGAATAGTTCGAGTAGAAACCGACAGACAGACGGACGGCTAGATCGACTCGGCTGGTGATGTTGATCAAGAATATATATACTTTATGGGGTCGGAGATGCCTCCTTCTGCCTGTTACATACAATCTGGGTTGGCACTAACCTATAATATACCGGATATACCTTATGAGCTAGGCGAGCGATACTTGAAAAAAGCTACAATAATACTGCACTGTATTGAGAGTACTTTAAAATGCAAATTTTGGGAAAATGCGAATTTTCCGGACTTTGTAGTAGATAAAAAAAATCCGTTCTTAGCGTGCATCTTTAACCAAGAACGAAAATCATGTCGATAGGTTGAACCGTATGAGCTATTCGAGCGATACTTAAAAATGCGTTACAGATTTATTTATATGGATTAATTCATTTTTCGGATCGGTACATTACACTAGCCTACACTCAAAATGCTCCAAGCCTGTTGATGAGAAAGCTCATTTTACGTTTATCATTTCATAGCTCGAGTTGTAGCCAACCAATTTAGTCGTCGAATGTCTTATTTTACAGGTAATGAAGTAACCTTTTGATTTTTATACACTGTATTTTGGATAAGTACTTTGTGTGCTGGAGGTGAAAATTTCAATCTGTTAACTCAAATGTTAACATGGTGCAAGCAACCTAAAAACTCGAAAAAACTCCGTTGGAAAATCAAAACGTGTCTACAGGTCTACAACTCCAGAAATCCGTTGAAAAATGGATTAAAAATGGCTAAATTGGTTGGCTGCAACTCGAGCTATGAAATGATAAACGTAAAATAAGTAGATTATTTTTTGTGGAAAACTTTAAAAAATCTTTTAAAAAATCTTTAAAAAAAAACGTATCTATAGAAAAACAAGTGAGAAAGCTACAGTCGAGTGCGACCGACTGTGAGATACCCGGTACCCAAAGTATTGTGCGTGAAATTAAATAGCACACGGACATGGGAAAAACAAAATGTTGACAAATAAAGACAAATTTTGCCAACTACGAATTAATACTGCGCCCAAAAGCACGCAACACTTTTTTTCGCTACTGCCGTTGTGGCTCAAGATGGTAAGAAACTTAATTGTTTAATAACTTCCATGTTTATCATCCGATTTTACTCAAATTTTCAGGAAACGTCCGCAAATGCCTACTTATTTATTGTATCTATTAACTTTGAGCCAAAATTTACGAATCTAGCTTATTTAAGTTTTTTTCGTTTTTTGGGGGCGGAAGTGGGCGTGGCCAAATTTTAAAACAAACTTGATCTGCGTGCAACAGATTCCAATGTTGTCACCAAATTTGGTTACTCTAGCTCTTATAGTCTCTGAGATCTGTTGTTTCACACGGACGGACAGACGGACAGACGGACAGACGGACAGACGGACATGGCTAGATCGACTCGGCTAGTGACGCTGATCAAGAATATATATACTTTATAGGGTCGGAGATTTATCCTTCTGCCTGTTACATACATTCTCGGTTGGCACTAACTTATAATACCCTTGTACACTATGGGTACCGGGTATAAAAATTAAAGCCATTTTCGTGATCTGGGGACTCAACTCTACCCGAATTTCGCATCAACAGCCTTGGAGCATTTATTTTTTTTTTATTTGTTAAACTGGTGTTATTAAAGAAGCTTCTTATAAAAACCAACTCCACAATAAAGCGCAATCAAATGAAATTGTCATTGTGACTTTCAAATGATATATTCCGTCAGAAAATATAAACAATTTTATTACATACCGCTGCTCGACCAACTCTCCATATTGGCAGATATAGTATTTATTGCAGTCCTGTTCATGGGCGAAATAGTTTTTGCTGTCACATTCTAGGACCAAGTTCTGTTGTCCAGGATCGGGCTTGTTCGACGCTTCTAGTTGTGCAAAATGAATAAAGTCTGAGCCAGTGGTGAAAGCGGGCTTAATAGATATATTATCAGCGGAAACTGCGGGATTGATGGTATTTTATTACATATATTATATTGATGATAGCCATCCTTAGCCATTACTTACTCATTGTCAAATCACTCTTTTCGAGCATACACTTTGGATGCGGGTCCCTATATCCGCGCAGTACACGGTTAATAGTTTTAAGCAAAGGGTATGACTCACAACCGCAGTCATTCTTAAAGTCATCTAAATCCAGTGCCCATATCATAGCTCCTCCCAGACCCATTGCTTTTACGTACTCGCTCTTGTGTCGGATCATTGGTGCATCGTCAAAGGAGACCCACTGATCTCGCAAATATGCGAAGGGTCCCATCCGCCCTTTAGCGTCTCTTACAACATTCCACCCTCTCTGACGAATATATGAGCAAATTTCGTAGTACGCCAGGAAACCCCGTGCCCTGGTCGCCTCGCCAGCCTGCCCACCGCCATAGGTTGGAGCATTTAGAAGGTAATTAGTGTTCTGTGCTAGCGAGAAGGATTGACCATACATCGGCATTCCCATGACAAGCTTCTTCCTGTCAGCTCCATTCGCTATCCAGTAGTTAATCGAGAAGTTTGCATTAAAAGTGTCCATTCCGTCTGGGTGTTTGTACATGGGCGCTACGTGACCTGTCTGCTTGTCCCATTGTCCGTGGTAGTCGTAGGCCATTACCGCAATCCAGTCTAAGTACTTCGACAACTCTGCCACATCGTATCCGGCGTCGATTACCTTTTTGTTGGGCGAAACTGCTGCAGATAGTAGGAGCCCCTTGGGCCGGAACGCATGCGACAGTTCCCACACCAAGGCGGTAAATCCTTGCTTTTCATCGTCCGTTCCCTTTTTACAATCCACTTGCCAGCAAACTGGGTACTCCCAGTCAAGGTCGAGTCCGTCGAAACCGTACTTTTCAATAAAGTCGATGGCATGTCGAACAAACCGATCTCGTGCCTGTGCGTTTCTTACCAGTCGGGCATATTTATCGCCTGCAGAGTCATTCCACCCACCAATGGCCACACTGACCTTAACCCCCTTTTTTCGATAGGCTACAACGCGCTCGTAGAATTTGTTATCCAGATCGGCCCAGGAGTCATGTGGCTGAATGGTAAGCTTGTCCCGGCTTAGAACAGCAAAGCCGTAGATTATGTGGGTGCACAGATCTGGGTCAATATCCTCAGGCACGAACTTTCCGCCACCCTGGCGGTACCACGCCCAGTTGGTAAAGTAGCACACTACTTTAAAGTTTGGCAATCCACCAGTTCCAGTGATCGGGATATCACCCGCTTCCATTTCAAAATCGGCTTCCTCGGCATTGCCTTCTTCACCCTCATTAATATTCTCTACAGGCATGTTTTCTATCTGAGTTTCCTCCAATTGTCCCGCCATTTCGACCTCAATCGATGCAGTTTCCGCTTCTTCCGAAATGGCTTCCTCCTCCACAGAGTCCAGCTCAACAGAAGGAGCTAAGCCAGCTATAGTGGTTTTGTGAGATTTAAGTCGTAATAAAGATATTTTGAACTATTCGTCTAAACTCACGGGTTGGTTTGTAACCACTTGGTGGTTCCTTAAGTACGTCGTGAATCTCTCGTAGCAAAGGATGCACGCCATCACCGCACCGATTACGGAAGTCGTCAAGGTCGAGGGCCCATACCATCGCGCCGCCCAGGTCCAAGGCTCTCACTAGTTGCGACTTTTTCCGTGTCATGGCTGGATCATCAAAGGATACCCACTGTGTTCCCTTCCGCGCATACGGACCAATACGACCGGCCACATCCTGTACTACTTCCCAGCCTTGATGATTGACGCGATCGCAGATCTGTTGGAAAGTTTATTATTAATTGATATTATATTATATTATCAATATATAAATGTTTGTTAGTGAAAACATTCACGGATTTTCTGCAGACAAGAACACAGGTATATCAAAGGAAAGGGGGGAGCCCCCCAAGCATATGTTTGTTTCTATAGATTTAACAAGCACAAATAAATACGAGAGATCTAAAATCGATTATAAAGTCCATTAGCACAGGTCAAAAAAAAAAAAAAAAAAGTAGATTAGTAGCGACTTGTTCGATTGCTTGTTTGCATTGCAAAAATAAAGATTTTAGTTCAGGAAGGTGAGGTTTTCTTACAAATCATTATATTTGGCACATAAAACTCCCAATTTCCCCCAATAAGTCAGTGCTCTCCACATAACCACGGATTTCATTATACAGAAAGGTGATGCGTAGCATCGTTCTACGGTTGCAGTAGAGTAACATTTGCATCCGAGTTTAAGCCTCGAAGAGCGAAAGGGAAAAAGTTTTTTGTTCAAAGCGTTTACTAAGGACCTACTGGGGTTTCCAAACGCACTATCCGTACACCTAAATATATCGAACTATGGAAATGTATAAGACTTTCGCAACGTAAGAGTAATCGAATTCGACCACCGTTTAATAAATCCAAGCCTTGCCTTCATTTTATTCACAATGCACGAAAATGTTCAATAAACTCTATTTAAGGGTCTAGGTCAAATCATCAACAAAAGTAGTTCTTTCCAAAGAGTAGCAGGCGGGCGACTTACATGGCACAATAGTCTTGTCTCTTCTGGGAAGACCAATTTCCACAGGCGGTATTTTCTTTTTCTTAGCTTCGTACTCCTTAACAATAACATACTTTGGACAGAAGTATGAAGAATTCGTTTGTGACATTTATGTTAAAAAAATAAAATGTCCCTGGGATTAGAAAATTTAAATTTGTACATCTTAGTTTTGATTGTACGGCTATAGTGCTGCCTGGAATTACATCGTTAGATGTTTAATCAATGGCAAGCCGCGAAACAAATATCTGTTTTATTGGTGCTATAGCAATGAGGTATTTTGGCAATATTCTGTACCACCAAATCCGGCTAGATATCCTGGCCTGATATCCTGGATAGTTATCAGGACGGGGCTCTAGAGTCATTGATTGTTACCCCCAAGCGGACACACTCCCTCTGCACATTCGGAATCCGAAGGCGATGCCGAGGGAGTATACTGTTGAGAACACGCAGAGCGTTGTAGTGTTCCGGCCGTGTTTTTTGTTTCATAACGCTTTATTTTGGTTGGTATTGGTTGATTTTTTGAGGATTCTTAATACAAGCAGTAACACTGTTATGTCAAGTCAAACAAAAATTGGTTTGTATCGAGACGGACAAAATAAATTGTCCCACTGACTTTATGCAAATGACCATTCTCTGCGATGTCAGAAAAATCTAAGAAAACACACTTTGTAACCACAGAAATTGTCTCTGGCGAAAAAATTGTACCTACCAAATACAATTTTTGGGAGCAGCGCTGCCGCTAGCGTCAATAATTTTGGGGCGAATTCAAGTTGTTGCCGTCTCTCTCGAACTCACTAGAAATCCCATAAGGGAAAAATTGTGACAATGAATTTAGGCTAGAAACTGAATATGTCATTTCAGCCTAAGGACTAAACGTGAGCGCAATTCAATGTTATTAGTAATAATATCGCTGTCCTTCCATTACAATCAATGCACAATGCAATGCAAAAAAAAAAACGACCATTCACTTTGAAAAAAAATGCTTCAGTTTCAAGGCCCAATAAAAAAAGCCTTATGTAGCCCAGAGTGTAAATTAAGCTTTGATCCATCAAGAACAATTAATGTGGGACTTCATGTTTATTAGGTTAATTGCTTTTTAAAAGCTTTCCTTCTTCTTTAGGTTGGGAAGGTCGATATTTTGTCCAGATCTACAGAGAATAATGTTTGCAATTTGTAATACTTTCAGAATATACTAAACTTTGGTCTTAAAAATGTTCTTTAAAATGAATCAGAGAATGTTTACAACAAGTAATAGCCTTTTCCACTGCAACATATTTTCGAAAATTGAGCTTTGGTTGTTACACTGCTTCATCTATTTCAAAAAAATGCATATTGCAAAAACAATAGAAAATTGGGGAAGGGTTAGAAGGTTTAGGGAAGGAATTTAGGAATTATCGCTTAAAAATTCATATATTTTGGTATTTTTTTTTTAAGTATATATGGAAACCTTTAGGGCAAATGGTCAAGGGACGGTCTGTCTATTTTTAATGGACCATCCTTCCTCATGTATAAAAGAATGGACCATTTTCGACAATGGAGCAAAATGTAGTTGTGGAACAAAACTATAAAAAAAGCAACAGTCGAGTGTTCTCGACTGTGAGATACCCGGTACCCAAACTTTCACTTCCCAAACAAACACTCAGTCAAATTAAAATAATCGTTAATTAAAACTAATCGCAATGAAAAATACGCTTTAAAACTTTTTATAAGCTTAATATCCGAAAACTCGACGAAGCACCAATACTCGCTCGATTGCGCGTGCCAAATGAAAAGCAATTGGCTCTCCTTTTCGCGCACAAAAATAATGTCGCTTTTTAGAGCAAAAGTGCTAAAGATATTTAGTGCGATATTTGCCGCAAATTACAAAATATGTTATTTTTGACAAATGTAGCATAAGTTAAACTCCCGCTCCTTCCAATAAATTTTTTTGTATTCTTTATTTCAGTTCCATATTTCTTTATTCTAATTTTTATTCAATTAATATATATAATTTCAGTTCTACCGAAAACGGGTAATGAAACGAAATCGAACAGAATGAATTTTGTTATTTATTGTCATTTCTGCTTACGCTGTTCAGCTGATTTGGCGCCATTTTTTGTCAACAGTTGTCGAAGCACAGTTTTTTTTTTTTTTTTTTTTTTT
>VNJW01007123.1:0-11344 GCA_008042615.1 Drosophila auraria | reverse complement strand
TGCAACGCAGTGAAGGAGGCATCTCAGACCCCATAAAGTATATATATTCTTGATCAGCATCACCAGCCGAGTCGATCAAGCCATGTCCGTCTGTCTGTCTGTCCGTCTGTCTGTCGGTTTCTACGCGAACTAGTCTCTCAGTTTTTGAGCTATCGGGCTGAAATTTTCAGCATAGTCTTATTTCTTTAGCACGCAGTATATATGTCGGAACGGCCGAAATCGGACCACTATATCCTATAGCTGCCATAGGAATGATGGCGAAATTAGTGTACAAAAATTTTTAATTTCCCTGTTTTTTAACGAATTTCTATAAATTTCGAGATATAGTCGTTTTTTATAGTTCTAGAATTACGGTTTTAATTTCATTAAGATCGGACAACTATATCATATAGCTTCCATAGAAGGGATCGGTCGATTTATATGAAAATGTAAAATTCTACATGTAAAATGTAAAATTTACAAAATTTACATAATTTGACATTTTTTTTACATAACTTTAATGGATCGATTTTCAATGATCCAATTCCTGACTGCAAGGGTATATAAACTTCGGTTTACCGAAGTTAGCTTTCTTTCTCGTTTTAAGAATTTTTTTGGCCAATTAATGTTTGTTTTTGTATTTTTATACCCTTGCAGAGGGTATTATAATTTTGCCATGATATTTGCAACGCAGTGAAGGAGGCATTCACCGCCAGTAATATTTGTTTACATGTAAGCATAGGTGCCTGGCATACAGGACATAAACCTGTCCCCTTTTTGTCGCCGCAACTTGAACATAAACCAGTTGGACTGTGGACGGTGCATATGAGGGTCTAAAGTCTCAGCGAAAGCCTCTATTGAATGCAGAGAAATGAGTAAAGATTGCCTTTGGAGTCAAAACCATTTCTGGTATTATTGAGGAATCTTAACGGTATCTATTGCTAACAACGTATTAAGAATATGATTATGTCAACGAAATTATGTCGAAAGAGAAATGTGGGTTACTGTGTATAATGAAATATGCGGAAATCGGAACGTTGCACAATTCGACTTATTCATTTTGCATATAAATATAGCTGCGACTGAACAATGTTTCTTTTCACTTAATTCAAAACGTTTGACCTTCCTTTAGCTGTCATAGTAACGGTTGAGCCGAATTGCAAACTACAAGGGTATACTTCGATTTCCCGAAGATAGCTTCCTATCCATTTTTTGATTCACAGCGGTAATCTGATCATCCTACATTGGTCGATTCTGCCAAGCTAGCACGTAAAAAATAGAAAAATAAAAACTCGAATCTTGTTGAAATTGTTTTTTTTTTTTTAAGATAACATCCCGTCAATAATATTTCCATTGATGAATTATTTTCTTTCCATATCTAAATGCATTTTAGCACCTTTTCTAATTTTTTTTTTGTGTTCGAAAAATTTAGGTGCTTATATTTAGATTAAACTTTTTGTTTCTTTGGATGCTGGTATGTGTTTAGTTAAAAAAATATGTGTGTGTCCTGTTATTGCATTTATTTGTGGTAAATCGTTGTAGAACCTACCATTTCATATAGAGTATTGTGACTAACTTATCCAAGACTTTCGTAGAACTTGTTTTATTCGGCAGTATTTAGTTTACAACCATTTTTATTTAAATGATTCTTTATCGTTCTGTGTCAAAATGATCTGTAAACTGTCTGCATCTCTGTGAGTAATAAGATATAATAGACACAATGTACATAATGTAAAAGCGCAGTTTTTTCAATGTGGTGGAATGAAAATTTTCCACGAAATTTGAAGCAATGAAAAATCTCAGCGAAGAGGAACATCGTCATTAAAAAAAAAATTAAATAATTTCGACCAAGGCTGCTGATTTACAAAAGAAAACAAGTGGGAAAGCTACAGTCGAGTGTGACCGACTGTGAGATACCCGGTACTTAAAGCATTGTGGGTGAAATTAAACAGCCCATGAACATGGAAAAAAGAAAATGTTGACAAATTAAGGGGGTCTTCTCATTGAACAACTTTTTTTTCGACTTTTTTTTGCATTTATTTATAGCTTGGGTAGTTGTGAATATGCCCCTAAAAGGATTTTTAGAAATTCGAAATACTTTAGAAGACACAGGCTTTTTTGCGAAGCAAGGTCTTCGTCAAAATGAGCTATTTTTTAATTACTTCAAACTTTAAACGCGTTTATCTCAAAACCACGTTTTTCGAACTGGCGGCCATGATATCTCCAGTTCAACTGAACTGATTTTCATGAAACAAAGTGGAATCGACGCAGAATTGTCACCATTCTCGGGTAAGTGAAGACCATAATTAAAAAAAAAAAAATTTACTATTTTTTTTTTACACTAAACTACAAAAAAAAAAAAACGAAATTGAAATTTTTTTTTAATGTCCGCCATTTTGTCAAAAAAAAATCACAAAATTATGGTCGACACTCACCCGAGAATTACATCTATACTGATTATAACGGCGTATTTTTTTTTATTTCAGACGCTCCGGAGACCCGGAATCGTGCCCGCCGTGACGACACCTTTTTTTTCCACCACCAACTTTGAAGTCTCACTACTTTTTGAACAGCCCTCGTATCGAGGCAAATTTTTTATTTACTTTGAACCTTTTGTAATACAATAAATAAAAAAAGTTTTTAATTATTCTTTGCGTTTTCAAATAAGAATTTTTTTAAAAAGGGTAAAACAAGTGAGAAAGCTACAGTCGAGTGACCGACTGTGAGATACCCGGTACCCAAAGTATTGCCCGTGAAATTAAATAGCACACGGACATGGAAAAAACAAAAAGTTGACAAATAAAGTCAAATGTTACTAAAAACATATTGAGCAACGTTAAAAAAAGACTTATTCTGCATCTGTACGCAGCTGCATTACGAATTAATACAGCGCTCGAAAGCACGCAACACTTTTTTTCGCTACTGCCACCCAAAAGCTAAGTGCTCAGACACGCGAAATTATTCCTAAGCAGTGCGATAGAGCGAGAGAGCATGAAAGCATTAATTGTTTAATAACTTTCATGTTTATCATCCGATTTTACTCAAATTTGCAGAGCACGTCCGCGATTGCCTACTTAGCAAGTCTATCTACTTACTTTAAGACGAAAACCACGCCTATAGCTTATATACCGTTTTTTATATTTTTCGGGGGCGGAAGTAGGCGTGGAAAAATTTTAAAACAAACTTGATCTGCGTGCAATAGATTCCAATGTTGTCACCAAATTTGGTAACTCTAGCTCTTATAGTCTCTGAGATCTGTTGTTTCACACGGACGGACGGACGGACGGACGGACGGACGGACAGACGGACATGGCTAAATCGACTCGGCTGGTGATGCTGATCAAGAATATATATACTTTATGGGGTCGGAGATGCCTCCTTCTGCCTGTTACATACATTCTCGATTGGCACTAACTTATAATACCCTTGTACCCTATGGGTACCGGGTATAAAAAGCTGTCATTTTGTCAAAAAGTGATATTTTTTTAATTCCTTCGATCAAAGACAAGATTCTTTCATAGACTTACAGAATCGATTTCACTTTTTGATTTAAAATGATTCTATCTTCTATCTATCGCGGGACACTTTTTTTCAAGGACCTTTGGGGGACTAGGTGCAGGAGCCAATAAAAAAAAATTTATTATTTATTACAAATAAAATATGTTTTTTTAATTTTAAAGCATGTAAAAAAGTATAGCAAAACATTAACTCCAATAAATAAATATTTCTCTTAAAAATAAGTAAAAAAAATACATATTTCCGACAGGCAGACTGTATACGAGGTGTGTTCAAAAAGTATCGCGAATTTTGAATTTTCGCGGGTTACGTATATTCGAATTTCCATTTTTTTGTGGCGTTATGTTGGTACTCATGTCTCTCACTTATGCCAACAAGCTCGGCCATTTTAAATGTTCACTTAATTATTGACAGCTGCTTTGCTTCCACGTGTTTTGGATCGTCTTCGATTTTTACCTGATCAAATTTTGTGTGAAAAACGAAATTAAGTCCCGGATGCATTCCGAATGTTGACTATGGCATACGGAGAAGCTACCTTGGACCGAAGCAACGTTTATCGGTAGTACAAAATGTTCTCAGAAGGCCGAAAGATTGGCCTTTTGGCCAAAAATTAGCTTTTGCACTACGATGACGCCGCTGATCATAACGCCCGTTGCTTGTGCACGACTTTTGCCCAAAAACAACACACTAATGATGCCGCAGGCACCGTATTCCCCAGATCTGGCCCAATGTGACTTATTCTTCTTCCCTAAACTGAAGGGCCCATGAAAGGACGACGTTACGCTACGCTTGACGAGGTAAAGACGGCATCGCAAGAGGAGCTGAACAAGATAAAAAAAATGATTTTTGAAGTGCTTCGAAGATTGGAAAAATTGATGTCATAAGTGTATAATAACTCTTGGGGATTACTTTCAAGGAGACAAAATAGATATTGATAAATAAATAAATAATTTTTGAAAAAACACAAAATTCGAGATACTTTTTGAACACACCTCGTATAACCCCTTAATAGTCGCTTGACCTTTATTTTATCATAAATCTGTGATCTGACATCAAAAGGGCTGTTACTGCTTCCAAGTCAACAACCACACCACCACCACCATCACATTGGTAACAAATTTATGAGTCCTGGAGTAAAATGTATCAAAAGCAATGCCAGGACCTTCTTGACTCTATGTCAAGGGGCTAGACATTCGTTATTGGCTATAAATGATACTTGTTTAATTATTAAATGAAGAAGATAAACTAAGTTTTAATAGCTTAATATAATTAACTCGTACATTTTAACGGTTTTGTCATTTTATAACTAAAAAAAAATTTCACAAATTTGTGCTATTATTTTTTTCGCCAATTTTGATCATTTTTGGTCAAGTTTATTAAATAACTTTAAAACTTAAGAGATAAGTTTATTTTTTGACTAATTCTTAGATTAGCTATAGTTCCCCATTTCTAAAAGTGCTTTCAACATTTCCCTAAATTATTAAAATTGTGAGCTGGACAACTATTTAAAAATTGCTTATGCTGGAGGTGCTATTATTTTTTTCGCAGCTGTAAATGTAGACCGAAATTTTTTGAGCAAACATTTTTTTTGCTATAATAAATAGTTTATCATCTGAAGAATATGCTGTAAAAATATCGATTTATAATTTAAACTATAAGTGCCTCAAATCGAGCTTGTAAGCGCGGAACTAAGGCTGGCTTTCAGTCACATCGGACACTTTAGACTGCCTTTTCTCCACTCACTGCTTTCTTATGGACACGATTCACAAAAAAATATGCAACATACCGAAGTGAATCAAATTTTATTTTCTTCAGAATTAAATGCTTTTCTATTTGAACCTAAATCTTTGTTAAAAAAGTTCATTTCATTTTTTCTTAAAAAAAAAATCATTAAAAGTGAAAAATTTAGTTGTGTTTACACTATTCAAATGCTTTGCTTGAGTCGTCTGATGTATCAGATATATGTATATCAGTCAATTAATATGGGCAATTCGGATGGTTGACAATGAGTTTAATATAACTGAAGAAATTTTTTAACTAATCCCACTATTTGAAAATGTTAGGGAAGTAGATATTTTTAATGCGGTGCCCGAATTTGAGAAATAACGAGAAAGAAAGCGAACTTCGGTAAACCGAAGTTTGTATACCCTTGCAGTCAGCAATTGGATCACTGAAAATCGATCCATTTAATTGTTAAGAAAAAAATGTCAAATTATGTAACTTTTTAAATTTTACATTTAACATGTAGAATTATACATTTTCATATAAATCGACCGATCCCTTCTATGGCAGCTATATGATATAGTTGTCTGGTCTTAATGAAATTAAAACCGTAATTCTAGAACTATAAAAAACGACTATATCTCGAACTTAAAGAAATTCGTTGAAAAACAGAAGTTAAAATTTTTTTTACATTAATTTCGCCATCATTCCTATGGCAGCTATAGGATATAGTGGTCCGATTTCGGCCGTTCCGACATATATACTGCGTGCTAATAAAATAAGACTTTGCTGAACATTTCAGCCCGATAGCTCAAAAACTGAGAGACTAGTTCGCGTAGAAACCGACAGACAGACGGACAGACGGACAGACAGACAGACGGACATGGCTAGATCGACTCGGCTGGTGATGCTGATAAAGAATATATATACTTTATGGGGTCGGAGATGCCTCCTTCACTGCGTTGCAAATATCATGGCAAAATACTCTATGCAAGGGTATACAAAATTGAAAATAATTTTTATTTCCAACTTTTATTTTAAAAATTACAGATAAGAGTTATGATTATGAGTTATGACTTTTTTATTAAGAATCAAAAATAAATAAATTAAAAAAGATAAAACAAATAAAAATTGCGTATAAAATATTATTCTATATCTGCAAAGTCCTTTCAAAAATAAGTTATACATAATTTTGCTATCGTCGCATTTTTTTTGGGTCCAATATTTATTTATCTATATCTAATTATTTATTTATATACCTGTTAGTTGCGACCCCTGATTTTTATTTGATTTACAGCTTTACAAAATGAATAGTTTTCCGTCTTTAAAATTAGATTTTGAAGATTTTAAAATTTGAACCTATCAGGCAGGCTCCGGTTTTCACTTTCACAAGATTCTTTCGTTTTCGTTTTCGAAAACGAAAATCGGTGCTCCCGTTTTCACTTTCACAAGATTCTTTCGTTTTCAAAAACGGGCAAGTTTGTCTTGTCGAAATGAAAAGTAAATGCCTTTTTCTACATCAAATCGATTCTTAATTGCAAAAGAAAAAAAAATAGTTGGCTCGTTGGTCTATTGATGTTTATTTCACACCATCAGTAGATCAATCTAGCTCGTAATTACTTTTTAAATAATTATTTTCTGACCCCACCTCGAATTCGCAAATAAAATATTTGCCGTCGGCAACAACAACTTTCGTTTTGGTTTCCAGTGCTGCCGTACTGTTGGTGGAATCAAACAATCTGGTCGAAATGCTTGTAAAATTAAAAGGAGGGCATTAATTATGTTCAAAGAAGATAAAATAAGATTTTAATAAGTAAACTAGTTTAATTGTATTGTTTAATTGTTACTTTTACCATTTAAAAAAGGTATAAATGTCCCTGTTTAAAAAGTGGCAGCGCTCTTGGACCGATAAATAAACAATTTCTGCATTTATTTGGGTTTAAAACAAACAATTAAAAAAAGTAAAGGCCTTTAAACATTCCGTTTAGTTCTGAAAACATCCAAGTCAACTGTTTGAGCAATATAAATAAATAAATATTTCGATAACAAAACGATGACAAAAAGTTTGTGAAAACCGGAGCACCTAAAAACGAAAACGTACGATTTTGGTCTAAAACGAAAAACAAAAGTAAAAACCGGAGCCTGCCTGTATGATTCATTTTATTTAAGGGACTATACCAGTATAACACATAAATGAATTGGTCATTTTCAAAAAAAATAAAAAGAAAATTCTCGATAGAATGTGTTGAACTTTGTTGAACATAATAGGGTATATCTTCAACTATATTTAAAGATTTTTTTCGTCACAAAAATTTGGAAATATAACGGTATCGTACGCAGTTTCCGGAGGGGCCACAAAAAAAGTATCCCAACTACAGACACGATTCCGGCCAAATAAGTTGTTGAAACGAAAAAATTCAAAAAGGTTATTAAAGTTGATAAGATTTCCTATTAAAGGTTCTACGCAAAAATATCAAAAAGTGACAAAATAGCAGAGATTTGAAAAAAAAAAGTTTTTTCGTGTAAAATTAGCCATTTTTTTCGCCATAAAAAAATGTTCATCCAATCAAAAAGTTCGTAGGTAATTTTATGAAGAGTATATTTAAGAATACCCAGTTACAATTTGAAAGCGATCGGTGAAATTGTCTCTGAGTAATCATGCCTGCAGACTTGAAAAATGTAGTTTCGAGAAAATCACGTTTAAAGTTTCCTCATGTCGTCTCACCCCTGCGATCAGCCGCTCTTTAAAACGCTGCCATACAAAAACCATTCAAGATATGACATTGCCGATTTCACAGGATATTGATAAAGGTATTAAAGAAAGTATCGAATAAGAAAAAACAAGCGATTTTTTTTGTTTAATGTGGTATAGCCCCTTAAAAACGATATTAGTTTATAAAAACTTAATTTTGAAAAAAGATTTATGGATTTTAATGACATTTATGGACATTTTCTTCAACCTTTTGACCTGTAACTGGACCACAATCCGGAGCTCTAATTGGAATTGTATGATCTTCAAAGTGATTTAAAAGGAATCGATTTCTGGAAAGGTGAAGGTGCTAAGAAATATATACATATATTTGTGAAAGTTCCTTTTTAACATTAAAATTAATCAAAAACAAGAAAGAAAGCTTACTTCGGTAAACCGAAGTTTGTATACCCTTGAAGTCTGCAATTGGATCATTAAAAATCGATCAATTTTGGTATAACTGAAAAAAAATATCGAAGTTTGTAAATATTTATAACATTTACCTACACATTTTACATTTTACATGTAGCATTTTACATACATCATATAAATCGACCGAACACTTCTATGGCAGCTATATGATTTAGTTGTCTGGTCTTAATGAAATTAAAATCGTAGTTCTAAAACTGTGAAAAAACAGCTATATCTCGAAATTTATAGAAATACGTTTAAAAACATTTATTTTCCAATCATTTCTATGGCAGCTATGAGTTAAAGTCGTCAGATTTCTGGCATTCCGACTGCTTGCTAAAGTTAAAAACTATGCTAAAAATGTTCAGCCCAATAGCTCAAAAACTGAGAGACTAGCGAAAAAACCGACATCTGGACGGACATGGCTAGATCGACTCGGCTGGTGATGCTGATCAAGAATATATACACTTTATGGGGTCGGTGATGCCTCCTTCATTGCGTTGCAAACTTCTGACTAGAATTTGAATACCCTGCAAGTGTATAATAGCCTTGTTCCACTGCTCCGTTTTTTTGAAAATGGACCGTCGGTTGTTCCACAGCTCCATCTACATTCTTCGACGACATGTGAGTGGGACGAACAGCTGAGCAGGCGTTGTTTATAAAATCAAAACATTTATAAATTAAACTATATGTTTTCTTTATTATGGAAAGAGATATATATTTTCTTTCGTTGACAAACGTAGAAATGTTCTTGGACTTGAAGTTTCCAAGGATCTTGGACTTGTTGAAAATAGATCCACGTTGAAGGTGCTCCTCCAGTGGTACCCTGCTCTTTGACTTCATTCTTGTACTTCCTGGTCAGGTTGTCGTAATTCGTCCTGATGTCCTTCCACTTCACATCTTCTAGGCCGGCTTAAACCAGCTTTTTGGCCATCTATTGGTATATATGATTGTTCTTCTGTGGCGACCGCATTGGAATTATGTTTTTCCACATATCCAATACGAGCGCATTATGATGCGGCGCCCAAGTAATGGAGCGTTTGCGCTTCTTTCCACTCCTCTATGCAAAACATATTAATATTTAAAAAAACAATAAGAAATTGTGCTTACCTTGCAAGTTTTCAAATAGCTGTGGCACTCACAAAATATCGTCGATTTTTAGAAACCTTCGGGGCGAATGGTGAATGGATGGACTGTCGATTTTGAACGGACCATTTAAAACCTATGTAAAATAATGGACCATTCTCGAGAATGGAGCTGAATGTAGCAGTGGAACAAGGCTATAACAATACTAATTGTTTGCGCTCAGAGGGAGCTTTGTGTGTAAAATTAAAGAGCACATGAACTTGGGAAAATTAAATTGTAGACAAATGAAGACAAATTTTGCAAGGAACATGTTGAGCAACACCAACAAAAAATACAAATGTTGCTAGGGACATGAGCAGCACGCATTGGAAAGCATACACAGAAACTGTATTGTTTAATAACTTCCGTGTTTATCATCAGATTTTACTCAAATTCTTAGAGGACGTCCATATAAATGTATTTATTTCATATATATGTATGTCCGAGTTAAATCGATTTGCTCCATTTTACTTAGTTTGCCGTTTTGCTAAATTCCGAAATAAGCAGCGAGTTCTGTTCGCATATCCTGCGCTTGCTCAATGAGGGCGGTAGTGGGCGTGGCTAAATTTTAAAACCAACTTGATCTACGTGCAACACAGAAGAATAGAAAGCATACACAGAAACTTGATTGTTTAATAACTTCCGATGATAAATCTGATTTTACTAAAATTTTTAGAGGACGTCCATATGAATGTATAAATTTAATTTATAGGTAAATAATTTGGTTTATTTATTTTGTATTGTAGGACTCGACTATGTGGTTCCAGTTTTACACAGATCATTTTTGTCATCAGGTTTGCTTATACAGTACTGTTTTACCCCACCCTAAGGGGGATCGTCAGTAAGCTTTAATGATGATCGGACTACAACCATTTTTGGGCGCTAATATACCACCATGTCACCGAATTCCGACTTGAGAATTGCTTGTGCATGCCTGGTGAAAACATTTTGCCTGCGCTTAATAACTGGCACAACATAGTCGAGTCCTACAATAAAAAAGGCCGACTATAGACTTCAAGTAAAGCTAATAAAAATACTTAACTAACAAAAATATAGGTCGCAAAAATCAAAGACATTTCATATATAGTGAAGCGATCTAGCTAACTCGAGGTCATAATCGGCTTAATTTCTCATAAGTAAATCAAGACTTGATTATATGCCAAGATCACACACAGATCTTATTGTAAAGCGGGTTGTCCAGACATGTTTCGATCGATACCACTTCGATCATCATCAGTAAACTTTGCTGTATGATCAACTCCCAACATTAGCGCCTATTTAAACAAGCTTGTCGCTGTTTCTTCTCCCAAACATTACGTAGCCCAGAGCTGGTATTCAGCTTAAAAGGAGCTTTGGCCTTTCTACTTCAATATTAAAAAATAATATTCAATGGGGGACCTCTGCACTGTGGTCCAGAATCCCAAATTGGTGGCAGAAATTCAAAAATTTTTTTTTCAAGATTACAGCAAAAACCATAATGGATTCCAGTAGAGTATTCCCAAGGGCAGTCTAAAAGCATAATTTTACAATTGAAATTGAAGCCCTCGCGATTTAGCTAGCCCTGGAAGTCAGCTGTTCATTTGCATTGAACTTTGCCTTTGCTAGCCTTGCAAGTTTTTACTAATTTCAAAGTGCTATAATTCAGTTATTTCTATGACTATAAATATAAAAAAACATGGAAAACATAGATAAAGGTATTTATAATAAGGGTGTATTCACACAATTATTATTTAATGTGATTCGTCCTTGTTTATGTGTGCTTTTGTAATGTAATATTTCCAGCAATTCTAACATCAAACTCGTTGTGTTTCGTGGAATAAAAGTATGTTGTATTTGTGTGTA
>VNJW01007121.1:0-20729 GCA_008042615.1 Drosophila auraria | reverse complement strand
ACAACAGGACAAACGTTTTCATTTTGGAAAGGCCGTTAAAATCTTGTTTATTGAATATCTTTTGAACGGAGTATTGGATCAGGATGATCGAGGTGTCATTCGACGCGTATTTAAAGCCTGATCACAACAACATTAAAAATTTTGGGATTTTTGCTCCACCGGCCCCCATAGCTCCAATTTTCAAAATTTTCAATTTTGCACTTTCACTCACATTTCTCCTAAACTAATCCGTTTTTGAAAAATCTTAGTATGCAGTTTCAAAGAGGTATACAATACCTTTCGATCAAGATATAAATGGTTCTGATCGGACTATCGTAGCAGATTTTCAATTCTACGGCTGTATATAGTAGTCTCCTTGCGCACCACAGTCTCGGTGCTCATCGTCACTACGTGGACTGCCGTCCACAGTGATATATAAATGTCTAAGGCTTTTTAAGTATAGCTCGCCTAGCTCTTACGGTTGGACCTATCGACATGATTTTTTTTTAAAGCCTTCGTTATTAGTTAAGGATGCATGCTACTAGAAAGTCCGGAAAGTTCGCATTTTTCCTAAATTTGCATTTCAAAGTATTCTTAATGCAGCTTTGCCCAACCATTTCCATCCAAAAGCATAGCCTGGCGAGTAGCGTGTCAGCTCCCGACCGGGAGAACTGGGGTTCGACTCCAGCGCGCGGCCGTCCTTAATTTACCCTTGCAGAGCGTACTATAATTTTGCCAAGATATTTGCAACGCAGTGAAGAAGGAGTCGATCTAGCCATGTCCGTTTGTCTGTCTGTCCGTCAGTCAGTTTCTACGCGAACTAGTCTCTCAGTTTTTGAGCTATCGGGCTGAAATTTTCGGCATAGTCTTATTTCTTTAGCACGCAGTATATATGTCGGAACGGCCGAAATCGGACCACTATATCCTATAGCTGCCATAGGAATGATGGCGAAATTAATGTAAACAAAAACTTCTCTGTTTTTTAACGAGTATAGATGTTTTTTATAGTTATAGAATTACGGTTTTAATTTCATTCAGATCGGACAACTATATCACATAGCTGCCATAGAAGGCTTCGGTCGATTTATATGAAAATGTAAAATTCTACATTTAAAATGTAAAATGTACAAATTTTACATAATTTGATATTTTTTCAACATTACTCAACATTACTAAAATGGATCGATTTTCAATGATCCAATTGCAGACTGCAATGGTATACAAACTTCGGTTTACCGAACTTAGCTTTCTTTCTCGTTTTTCTATTTTTTTTTCTGCGTGCATCTGAATAGGCTTATCTCTTTCTGGCTGCTATGAGCGGAAACGGGTTGAAGAGCGGTGGAAAATGCGGGGTGCCGGGATGAAGGGAGACTCTGTGTATGGGCAGCGAGTGCAGTGTAATGAGCATCGAAATCGCTTTGTTAAGTACTTGTAATTATTTCTCATTCGATATTAATGCGCCCCGAAAGCCGGTTGCGCTTTCCCGTTCCCTTTTCGATTTTCCCTGGCTTTTCCCCGCGCCCCTCGCGCCTTTGTCCGCGCATTTACTAAGCGGGGCGAGCGTTTAATTGAGGTTTATGCGCGCGCTAAGTGCGGCCTCCAAACTTTTCAAGAGCGGTGGCAGCGGGCGGGAAATGTGGAGCGGACAAAAGTCCTGTGAAAAGTGGCTTAAAGTAATTTAATTATGACAAATTGGATTAGCGGCGGAGGCCGCAGCTGCAACGCCGCTTTGTGCATATTTTTTTTTCAAAATAATAAATATATATTTTTGAATTGCATGTACATGTGCAACTGCAAGTGCATGCTGGTGGTGTGACCTCTATGCAGCTGACATGAAAAACAATTTTAATGCATTTTAATAGCATGGAAGTGGAAGTGGAAGCAGCATCGGCGCCGTCGTCAGTTGTTGTCTCTTAATTTATGGCATTTTAAATGCAATTTACTGCCTCTGCAGGCAAGTACTCAGTACTCAGGACTCTGGCCCTGAGCCCTGAGATGGAAGCTCCGATCCGAGAGTGTGCGGCTTGGCATGGTGTGTCCTGTAGCCGGAATCCCAGAAACTATTACGGCCCTTCCGCCACACCAAAAACTTCAGCAATCAGAGAGGGCTTCCCCCGAAAACTCGGACGCCCCTGCAGTGCCATTCCCAGTTCCATTCCCAACTCCAGCTCCAGCCCCAAGTCCCGGACATGTTTATTGTATCTTGGGCCTTTGTTTGTTTGCCGCTCTGCCACTCACTCCGGGCTCGGGCTCATCCTCATCCCGGCCAGCATCCTTGTGTACTGGGCTTCCCAGTTGCCAGTTTGTTTGTCCGCGCCTACTCCTTCGTCCCTCCCTTGGGTCCCTGGCTCTGGCTTACTTTAATTGTTAATTTGGCTTATGGCTTCTTCATTGTCGTCGCCCGTCTTGACCACAAATCATATTCTGCCCCAGGGGACTGGCTACGGCTACGGCGATACGGCGACTACGGGGAGGACTCACTTAAGGTGTTTTCCCTACACTGGCGCAGTCGTTTTGCGGCTTTCCTTCGTCCTGTGAGGGGCTGGGACTGGGACTGGGCAAATGTAATCAAAACCAAATTGCTGAAATTATTATTTAATTAATACGGGGCCAGCTGTGATTTGCCTTGCGATGATAGACTGCGGCGCCATATGGTCCTGGCCGGATTAAAGGCACTTTCGGGGGGCATTAATTGCAAGGAAACAAGGATGTTCGGCTGGCGGTATTGAACGGTTTTCAATTTCAGTTTATCCTTGGATGCCTAGGCTACCTCAGGCCCTGGATTAGGATTAATACGCAAGCATGTTCCCATTAGAAAATGCAATTAAATAGTTCTTGGTCTTGGGCTCCTTGGGTTATTGTACAGCCTTTGAACTGTCTAAAAATAGTATGAAACTACTTGGCAACTTAAGCTAAATAATGAAGAGCAACCTCATTTAATTCTGCTTAATTTTAATCTCCAATCTTCCTGCATTAACGAGCTATCAAACGAACAATTTATGTACAAGTTAACCCAGAAATAGTTGCCGAAAATCCTGCTCCATCTCAACGGGCTCGGCATGTCGCAGACTAAGCCTTTCTCTGTCATAAAGCTCAAAAGTTCGGAGAATTTTGCAGGCTCAGTCGAAAACTTGACTCATTAAACGCTTGTGTAAACAAGTTAATAGATTGATAGCTGGCAAAGTAATAAACGTCATGTGATACACACAAGTGTTTATGTATTTAGGACTAGTTTACGTTTCTTTAAAACTAAAGAGCCCAGTTCTGCTAGGCTCTAAGCCCACCGTTAGCTCTTAGTTTAATTTTAATTGCTAGCTTTACATTACTAAATAAAAATAAATAAAACAGCCCAGTTGCATTAAATGAACACTAATGGAGCATAGCCTCGTATTCTTTTCACACAATCAGCTATTCGTTAATAAATTCTATTCATATTTGTGGCAGCTGTTGAAATTCCATGTGTTTAAATGCCTCATCGTTGCATTTTTCGCCCAATTAAGGGAGCATATCCCTAACTGTGCTGTACAATTACAATTAATTTGGCCAATTACTCATATTCGAGCCACACAGGTGAATAATTCCATTCACATTCGCATTTTTGGGCCACAAAATGGAACTAAAATTCTTTAAATCAGCTTAATGTGTTTGGGAGGTATTATTTATTACTAAAAGGTGGTTACATGATTTTTAAATATTGAATTCAGCTTTCTAATGGTGCTTGATGCAGAAAATTTAAAAAACTACGCTGCGTATGCGTAATGCAGGGGAAGCATTACGTGAGGTATAATTCGGAAACCAACTATTAAATTCAGCCTTCTCATGAACATGCTATCACAGACCACGTTCCAGGTGCTGAAATAATATTACGTTTTAATATTTAACATACTTAATTTTAATTCAGAAAAGACAAAAAACTACGCTGCGTATGCGTAAAGCAGGGGAAGCAATACGTCAGGTATAATTCGAAAGGCAAATTATGAACTTAGAAATATAGAGCGGAACTAAGCCACAAGTAGGGACCAAAAAACACCAATTTGTTGGGAAAACATTTCCCATTTTATCCTTGCTTTTCAAGGACTTCTTGCTGCCCATATAAGAAAGGCAGCTTCCGTACTTCTATAAAAACTTACCCTGGAGATATATATATTTGGCATTCAGTGCATCCTCTGGCTGCCTCCCCTTCCGCTCGGCATAATTTGTTTAGGATTCCGCGTGACCTTTCGGGCGACCCTCAGGTGTGTGTCAGCTGCCGGCCTTCAAGGAGGGAGGGGTAAGGTGGAAAATGCTGGAAAGTGAGGAAGACAAATAGAGAGAGAAGGGCCGCTTGGGGGCGAAGACTGCCAACGCGGCAATAACTCAATGGCTAAATCAATTGACGCTCTCGGCCACTCTGGCAGCCCGTTGAGAGTGCAGTTTATACACAGTCATGGCCGACATCCTCGACAGCAGGATTCACATCCCCGCCTCCGCCTCCGAAAAGTTGCTCGGCCTGCTCCCGTTGTTCCTTCCAATCCTTGAGTCCTCCTTCGCCTCCTCCTCGACGGCTTCAAAACAAAAAGTCAAATTGAATTACTTTTGCAACATGGCAGCGACGCCGAGGAGGAGGCATCAGCCAGCAGCCACTCATTGTTGTTCGCAGCCAGTTGTTGTTGCCGCCTGCCATTATCCTTGTAGTGTTTCCGTACAACAGTGGCAACAGCACCTGGCCAACATGGCCAGCATTGGGACTGCCAAGTGGGAGTGCGCCACCAGTCCCCGTCCAGCCAAGTGAAAAGCCATTGAAAGAGATGAGAGTCCTTGCCAGGGCGGAGGGAGGAACTGGTGGACGGCGGATTGGCCAGCACTTGGACAGCTATCTCCGAGAGGCTGCACTGCATCCGAGCAGCCGAGCATCCGAGCAATGTGGCCGTAGGCACACTGAGCAAAAAGCAGTCCCGATTATCAATCATATTCCCCAGATAAGCCCACCTTTCCCAGAGGACCTTCCACATTTTCGGCATCCAGAACTAATAGAAAATTGTTCGCAGTGTGCCGTGAAGAGCGGCGACCATAAAGAAGGGAATTTTTTACGCTTTGTAAGCAAAAGTGTGCGAACTTCCGCAGGAACTGAAACAGGAGATGCACAGGAATGTGTGTGGGGGACTGAGTACTCCAGGGGGTTGGTGGTCTTTGGGACTGGGAGGAGCCAAAGGCAGGACGAAGCTTTTAAACGCCGCCACACAATGGCAGCGGACGGAGCAAGCGGCGCAAACATTTCGCTGCATAAGTTTCCCGAGGAGCGTCGCTGCTGCCTGCCCTTTGGTCCTGGTCCTGGTCCTCATCCTGCTCTATTCTCCTCTCTATGCTCGCCTCCAACTTTTCCCATCGCCCTGTTGCCCAGGCTTTGTCTGCCGCCGTACAATGCAAGTTAATTCAGCTTCCAACTTGGGCAACAGCTGCTCCTTCCTCCCGCCTCCTTTCTGTGGCAACAACTTGTTGGCGTTGTTTCCTGTCAATCAGCGCCCCGCCGCCGCTTAAGCTGCATTGTTTGGGGCAAGAACACAAATAATACACAAAAAGTAAAAAAATAAGAAAAGAAGAGGAAAACATAATCTAAATTTTGTAATTGTCCCAGGAAAAGGACCTCGTTGCCCCGGGCCGCGAGCGGAGAGCAGCGAGCAGCGAGGAAGTTGTCATCGCGATGAGACAGGAATGAATTCGGCTTCTGTCCGGGCTCAGAGATCCTGGCCCCGACCAGCAGCCATCCCTCAACATGGCTCGTCTGTCGTCTGTTATCCCGTCTAATACAATATCTTCCACTCAATTGAGTGCTGGCTGCGCCCCAGCTCCTGCTCCTATTTTTCCCTTATCCTACAGCTCTCAAGCTCTTAATTCGCGGCCTTCCTGCATATTGTGCTTTTCCAATGCGGACTTCAAACGGTTATCCCTGCATTCTCCAGTTTGTTTGCCAGTTAAGACCACGAACTGGTGAGTTTTGATCAGAATTCAATAGCAAATCCCAATTTCCAAATCATTGAGCTCGCTTCTGATCGTTTGCGGGGTATTTTCGCCTCCAAGGTGCTGCATTCCGTGAGGTTGAGCTTGACTTAGTGGGTATTCTGGGAGTTCTATATAAGAATTTAGACGGGTTAATTATTTACTTAATGGATAAATGGATTTCTGAGACCTAACAGCAAAGGAAGCTATGTCTGGGTGCTGCATTCCTTGAGGTTGGGGTTGAGTTACTGGGTATTCTGAGTATTCTTTATAAGAATTTACAGGGGCTAATTTTTAACTTAATGGATTCATGGTTTTCTGAGACCTTACAGCAATGGAAGCTATATCTGGGTGCTGCATTCCGTGAAATCGAGCTTGAGTAAATGGGTTTTCTGGGTATTCTTCATAGGAATTTGGAACAGTTCATGGATTTCTGAGACCTTACAGAATGGGTATTCTGGGTATTCCAGGAAAATGGCACCTCGTTCATGAGCATCTGAGATGTTATAGCAGGGAAACCTATGCAATCAAAGTCCTCATCCAGACAGAGATTAGGAATACATTGCAGGACTGAACGAAGAGCATCAGGTCTGTTCTTCATCCCCAGTTCAAGGCTGCCTCCTGCGTGGGGATCTAGAAATTGGGTCAGGGCATGGACCAGTCGGCAACTGGGTCGCTGAAATAAATAATGAATATTGTTGCCAACAGCAGAACAGAGCAGGGCAAGCCAAACAAAGGCGGGAGCAACTCGACTCGAGTTGCAACACGCGCGCTAAGCGGCTGCATTAAAAGGCCACTCGAACACACAGCAAGGCGCTGAGTAAGGGCGTCTGTAAGGGGTGAGGGGTGACTGCTGACTGCAGCAGGAGTTTGGCGAAACAAAATATATAAAAAACAATGCCCGAATGGCAACAAGAGACCCAACACCACACACACACTTTGCCCCTCCGGTAAGCTCGCTAAATCGAAATGCTGGCTGCTGGCTGGCAAAAAAATCTAGAGCTGTGTGGATTTTTTTTTCCAGGCTGGAAGGCAGGCAGGCAAAAGCTGGCAACAAATGATGAAATGCTAAAAAGCATGAAACTGCAACACACACCAAGGCAGGACCAATGGTGGTATGGGTACGGGTAGGAGGTTCGCCTGAAGTGGGCGCTTGATTACACTGAAATGCACTCAAAAGTGGCGAACGAAGCGATGCCGCCGCCAGCGAATGCAATCGAACAAGCAACAACAGCCCATACACACACAGTCGCAGCCCACACACACACCCACACACACTGAGAACAGCCCAAAGCCTCGCCAAAAAGTTCCACAAATTACATTTAAGTGACGCAAAAGTTAAGTGAAACTCATTGCGAAAATCGCGGCTAGATGCAATGTGGCATGACCGAGTGCGCGGGTTGGATGATGATTTCTGCGGGGGCAAAGGGGCAAGGACTGGGGCTGGGGCTAAGTGCTTTGGCATGCCCCGAAAGTAGGCTCTTGAACTATTTCTGTGTTCTCGCCCACTCACATACGCATCCGTGGTTGTTTATGGCCCATGGATGCTTCTGACAGCTCGATGGCGGTCATACAGTGAGGGTAAAATGCCGATACAGATCTGTATCTGTATCTGTATACAGATGTGGATAAAGATACAGATACAGATACAGATATAGAAGGGGAACTATTCACGGCAGACACTAACAAAAGATCAAAACATTCCGCATTAAAAGGGGAATAAGAGTTGCGTGAACTTAATGGATTTTTGCATGATGTTTAAGATTTAATTAAAAAGCTGGGTGTACCTTACATCTCTGTTTGTTTAAACACTCAAAATATATATTCTTTCCTGACAAATAAAAGCAGAGTTTAATTAAGAGAGCAGATCCCAGCGATGCCGCATTCCGTGCGGTTAAGCCTGAGTTAATAGAGCTTTTTAGGAGCCTGAATAACTGAATTCCTTAACTGAATACCAACTGCATTCAAAGTCAAACAAACGAATGGTTTATTCGAGTTACCACCGATGTCGTCTTGCCTTAATACCGTTGATAACTGCTGCCTTGTCTATCAGCTGTAGGAATGCAGGAGTGGCGGCATGGAGCTGTCCTGATCCATCTATCCATCACTGCCACTTGGCAGAGACATAGACGTCGCCTCTGGTTTTGCCTGGCTTCCCACTTGTGTTTTTGCCTCATTTGCCACATGGTTTTGGTCGGGCTCAAGCTCGAGTTCGGTTTCGGTTTCGGGGCTCTGGGCACTCCTCGGAGAGTTGTATGTATTCCCAACTCGCATTGGGTTATTCCTTGGCTTGCACTAATGATGCATTCTCACTTGCAACACTGCAACACTGCAACACTGCAACATAGCAGCAGCAGCAGCAGCAGCAACTGCAGCACAACTAAGCCACAACAACGGCAGCCGCAGTTTTGAGACTGACTCTCGTGTTTTATCCTGCGCCCCAGTTCACTCGAGTAAAACGCAATCCTGCCTGCCCCCAGGCATGCACATGCCCTCCAGGAAGAGCTCCTGGCCTGCAGCTTTCAGCTTTCAGCTTTCAACACTCGTGGGAGCAGCCACCAGCCAACCAGGCCACCAAGCTATCCAGGCATTCAGCCATATGTGCCATGTGCAGCTGCATCTCCCTTGGAATCTCCCTCGTTCTCTGACTCTCTCTGCAAATTACCAAATGTCCTCGGTTATACCCTGAATAGGATTACCACCGAACAGTGGGTAGCCTAGCCATTAAGTCTCGATGAGTCCAGTAAGGCCTTGATTAATTTTAATACTTGTTGGTAGTTGAGGAAAGGCAAGAAAAGAAAGGCAAAAGAATTTTTAAGGAAAACTGGTCTCAAAACGAGAAAATATGTACTCAAATAATGACCAAGTCCATATGTTCTTACTTTGAGACCATTTTTACTGGGTTTGAGTAGGTATACTCATATTGAGAATATTATTACATTATTGAGAGATTTTATGCTCAACGAAAGTACAAAATATACTTAATTTAAGAACGAATCATTCTCAATTTATTGAAACTGAGAGAATTTTTAAGGAAAAATTATCTCAAAATGAGAAAATATGTACTTAAATAATGTCCAAGTCCATTTGTTCTTGCTTTGAGACGATTTTTACTCGGTTTGAGTCGAAATACACATATTGAGAATTTTATTACATTTTTGAGGACTTTAATGCTCAACGAAAGTACAACATATACCTAATTTAAGAACGAATCATTCTCAATTTATTGAAACTGAGTACAAAAAGTTTATAAAACTGAGAGGGATCAGGCACTTAACTATAGTTTCCATTTGTTCAATTTGTTCTCACTTTGAGACGTTTTTTACTCGGTTTGAGTAGAAATACTCATATTGAGAATTTTTTTACATTTTTGAGAGCTTTTATGCTCAATGAAATTTTTACTCGGTTTGAGTAGAAATACTCATATTGAGAATTTTATTACCTTTTTGAGGACTTTTATGCTCAACAAAATATATTTAATTTAAGATGGAATCATTCTCAATTAATTGAAACTGACTACAAAAAGTTCTTAAAATGAAGAGGGATCGGGCACTTAACTATAGTTAAGTGACTTTTGCCTTATATCAAGGCATTAAACTAAAGCTTTATTTTAGTTTACACCAAACTAGGAATACTAAGAATAGATGCTCGAAGACTAGAACAAAAAAAGTCTGCCAGCTTGCAGTCTCCTCTCTTACCACTTATTATGGTGCCGCATTCCGTGAGGCTAAGTATGACTTTCTTCACATGAAGAACGAAATGAATTCAGCTGGAAAAATACAGCAGAATTTATCCACGTTTATTATATTTGTTATTAATTCCAAATTATTTCTTTTGATTCCCCGAAAGAGCATTGAACACTTCGTTGGTACTGTGAAATTTGGAAAATTGCCATTTTCCCCTGCTGATGCGACAGGAAGTGAAGTTCGCTTAGTTGTCGTTCGCCTGATGTTTGTAGATTTAAGCAAGAAAAATCGACTTACAACCGAAAGTGACTGAAAAGAGGGGGAGTGCAGGAGAACAGCAGCCAGCAAAAAGGACTTCATCCCCTTTTTTCGATTTTTTCGGTCCGGTTAATTGAGCTTCCTTGTATGCAGGCAGGGATATTGCTTTCGGGCTTCCCCCCTCATCTCTGAGCACTTCTCCGGGCACTTTGTGGGGCAATGTTGTGATGGGGCGGGCGCTCGATAAACACGTTGCGCAAAGAAATCGTTGCATAAATTAAGCCTTAATATCCTGACCTCATCGATGCCACGATGCCAGCGTTGCCTGTGCAAACGGCGATAGCGGGGCCATTCCCTACTCCTGTCCTGCCGAAGTCCAACTCCTAATCGGGAATCCTTCAATTTTTCAACTCCGACAAATGAATATATAAGGCCAAGAAGAAGACCAGCGATGGTCAGTGCCAAGTGCCAAGTGCCAATTGCCAAGTGAAAAGATTTACGAGCTGCCCAGCGGCTGGACTTTCTTCTCTCCACTCTCTCCTTTCTTCTAGCTTTTTGCTTTTTTTTTCTTCTTTCTTATTTTTGACCAAAGCCAGACAACCTTGGCAAATTGACTTTTGCCTTTGGCCTGGATTTAACTGCGTAAGCGTTTCGTTCGTCGTTCGTAGCGGGGGCGGTACACTGGGAAAAACAATGACCTCGGGCAGGTCACGTCTTCCTTCTACCCACACTTGGCAGAGCTTACTTAAATATTTCCAACTGCCATTTCTGACCAATTCCGTTGAATTTGATATTTATTTGAAGCTGAACAAAAAGGGAAATCCCTTTCCCAAATTAAATCAATTATACGTCCAGTAAGAGCTCTTTTAAATGGGGGGAAATCCCTTTTATTATTGGCCTGGTCAGCATTTCTGCCTTTCCATTTATTTGCAATTGAAGTGCTCATGTTTTCCGTTCTGTTTCGTTGTTGCCACAATTTTCATTTCAATTATTCTTGCCGTTTTTCCACAACAAATAATGGCTCTTCGGTAAATTCGAATAATAAAAGCCAAAAAGGCTGTGGAAAAGGTATCACCAGCAGCTAAGGCAGCAGCAGGGCCTAATCAATAACCAATGCAACACTTTGCTGGCAAGGCCAAGCTATTTTAGCCGTTGCCCTGCGAACGGTTGCCAAGCCGGAGGCTCGGCAGGACGGGGGCTTCCCCGAACTAAGTCGGGCAATAAATTAACAGCCTGCTGGCGGCGGTGGGGATTGGGGGAAAATTCGGATTTGCGGAGGAGCGAAAAAAAACCGGGGAAAACCAAACTAAATTAAAAGCCAAAGGCCTTGGCCGCCGTTATCAACAGTTATCATGGAAATGCTCTGGCAGGCTGAAATTTCTAAAAAACACAAAATGACACAAAGAATTAATCAAAGATCCACTTCCGGGAAAATGGCGACAGCAGGCCAAAGCCAAAGCAAATTGTTTATTGTTTCATAATGGAAGCCAAGAGGCGTCCTGACCTCCTCTTGAGGAGGAAGAGCATAGTGTCCGGCGGCCAGGAGAGAGAGAGAGAGAGCTGTGAGCTTAAGTTCAGAAGCTTTAAAATAGGAGTTTCGATCGAATAAAGGCTTTGACAGACTTAAACAGACGTCGCTAGACTTTCTGGAAATTTTGAAACATTCAAAAGGCTGTTTAAAAGTATTTATTTTTTTGTGTAAAGCTAACAATTAGTGTTAAACTAAGAGCTAACGGTGGGTCTAAACCCTTAGTTTAGAGCCATAGCTCTAAAGCTATAGCATATTTAAAAGTATAATATACGAGGTGTGTTCAAAAAGAATTTTTCAAAAGAATTTTGAATTTTCGCGGGTTACGTATTTTCGAATTTCGATTTTTTTGTGGCGTTATGTTGGTACTCATGTCTCTCATCTTATGCCGACAAACTCGGCTATTTTGAATGTTCACTTAATTGTTGACAGCTGCTTTGCTTGCACGTGTTTTGGATCGTCTTCGATTTTTACCTATTTAAAAAAAATGGATCAAAGAACCTGTATAAAATTTTGTGTGAAAAACGAAATTAGGTGTTCGGATGCATTCCGAATGTTAACTGTGGCATACGGAGAAGCTACCTTGAACCGAAGCAACGTTTATCGGTGGTACAAAATGTTCTCAGAAGGACGAGAAGATTGGCCTTTTGGCCAAAAATTGGCTTTTGCACCACGATAAGGCCCCTGCTCACACATCGTTGCTTGTGCGCGACTTTTTGGCCAAAAACAACACACTAATGATGCCGCAGCCACCGTGTTCCTCAGATCTCGCCCCCTGTGACTTTTTCTTGTTCACTAAACTGAAGAGGCCCATGAAAGGACGACGTTACGCTACGCTTGTCGAGATAAAGACGGTATCGAAAGGGGAGCTGAACAAGATAAAAAAAAATTAATTTTTGAAGTGCTTCGAAGACTGGTAAACCGTTGGCACAAGTGTATAATATCTCATGGGGATTACTTTGAAGGGTACAAAATTGATTTCGAGGAATAAATAAATAATTTTTGAAGAAACACAAAATTCGTGATACTTTTTGAACACACCTCGTAAAAAGAATGCAGAACCAGCTGAAAAATAGTTTGCATATTGCAATGCAAATGTTGCCGAGGGGGTTGGGTTGAACTGTTTTTTACTGCCTAGCAAGTTGGGAGTACTTGCATGGATTATATTTCAGAACAAAAATACTTTCATTGCTGCTTTGTGAATATAATGTACTTTTTGGGGTAAATATTCCTTTATTTGTAGGGGATTCAACAAAGGAATACCAGAACTGAGAGTTAAAACTCTGTGTTCCTTCGAGAAGTTTCGAGAATAGCCTCTCAGTTCAAGACCGGGACTGTACTCAATTTTGCTGATTATCCGCAGGAGGAGGTGGCTCCGCTTATTCTCAGCCAAGAACTTTGTTTGTTAATTGCCTAAACGCAAATAAATTCCAGCAAAAAAAGGAAAAGAAATGCAAAGCAAAAGCATTGTCTCTCTGTCTCGCGGGCACGTGTGGTTCAGCTCCTGGCTGCCGTAGCCGTAGCCTGGGGCTGCCCCATTAATTGCTGTCTAAGCAGCTGCTCAAATCCTGGCGGAAGATGAACAGGAGCAGGAGCTGGGGGGAAGGGACTGAGCAGAAACAAAAACTTCATTAAGCAATGTTCAACAATAACATTCATTCTCGTTCTGGCACACACACGCGCCGGGAGATTTATATAGGTAAGCGCTTTACACCTGTGGCGCTTCGCCTGGCTTCCTTTTTTTTAGGCCCCCTGCCCCCGGAACATGCATCAAATGGTTGAATAAAACTGCTGAGCCAGACCCCAGACTCCACAGAGTGTGAGGTGTGAGGGTGCGTGCAAACAAGCTGAAAATTCATTAAACTCGAGCAATAAATTCTTTTAATTGTTTTCCCAGCCGAAAGCTTTCCCCCACCTTATTTCATTATATTATTTGAGCGGATCTCTTATCTTTTGTTTAACAACAAACGTACCCTGGAGCTTTCTTTTTTTAATGTTCTACGTGATATGTTTGGCATGTCTTTGACGTGGTCGTAGCACCTGAGTCCTGAGTACTTCGTCATTGATTCTTTTTCATTTACCCAAGGAAGATCGAGAGCCGCGCCTCATTAGCGGGCACACCGGGTACAGTCCCGGGGCCAGAAACTTTGACAGTTGCATCATTAATACTTCTCCAAGGAGGTCTGGGGTCCCCCTTTAGTGGGTGTAATGAACCGACAGCCTTGTCAAGAACTCAACTAATGGATTTCCCTCCCTCTCCCTCTGTTTCTTTCTTTCTTGCAGGTGTCTACGGCATCGACTTGTTTCATGTTGTAATTCGAGGACTTTCGGTAAGTGTAAGCAACCCCAACAACAGGGAAAAAATAAAGGGAAAAGATAAACAACTAGCGACAGGAATGAAATTGGGGAAAAAGTATTTGGTTTTGGTTTTCCTTCCCTGGGAGAAAGCAGAAAGGAGAAACTTTGGTAGCAGAACGGAAGGATAATGCCGAGATTGTCCTGCAACGGCAACTGCAACTGCAGCGCCAAGTTTCGATTTGGTTTTTGGGGTCAGTCAAAGGCAAGGAAAGTGGATGCACAGCACCGAAGGTTACAGTTCGAGTTGAGCCACACAAATCTCCCAGAGAGCAGCTCCCTTGGCCAGCTGGAGGAGATTAGCGGACAATGTTTTGAGATAAGGCGAGCAAAGTTTGTGCAGCTCCCAGTGAATGGGAATTAAACCTGGCACTCGAAAAGTCAGTCTCCGCCTCAGTCCCACTGGAGGTGGGAATTTAAATGCAGAGAGAATAAAGGACGACTAATGGTAGTCCTTGGATTGCGTTTCCATGTTCCTTTTGCAAACTGGCAAATAGTAGAACCTAATCGGATTCCGGACTAGAGATCTGTTTGAGACTTGCAGCCATTTTGGAATGTGTACTGCATCCTTTTGGATTTTGGGTAATAAGATATATCAAATCGGTTTGCCTTTGTGCTGCTGAGAAGGACTCAACCCCTGATGTCGCTCACAAAGCTGTGTATTCTGTACACCTGCCACACCTGCATCTGCTTCTGGATCAAAAGTCAGTTCATTTTAATTAAGAAGCCAGCTTTGAATCAAAACAAAGCCACAACATCATTAAGGACGTCCTCCCTTCCCCAGCCGCAATGAACTTTAAAGGCGTAAATATCCCTGTAATTGGAGAGTCCTGGCATCGAACATACACTGATTAAAGTGCTCCTCCAGTGTGTGTGCTCGAGAATTAGCCAGGAGGTCTTAATCAGGCGCCTTAGTCCCTCTCTCAGAAGGCTTGCACCTGACCGAACTTAAGTCCATGCCAATTTATTAAACTTATTGTGCAATGGCAGGGCCACCAGATGACAAGGCCTTGGGCACTGCCCGGCTGCACTTCCGGCTGTCGTCCTTGCGGCAACGTTTGACATTTCGCAGAGGCACAGTCCTCCTCGGATTGCGTCCCTACCCTCGCTCACTCGCTCACTCGTTCGCTCCAGTGGTCTTCTGTGGCAGCCACATCCTCCTCTCAGGCAGCCCCATGCAACCCTTGCACGACTCCATCTCCGGCTGGGCTCCCTGCTCCTTGTCGCTGTTCATTTCAGGAAATGCATTTCGTCAGCGTTGAATGAAAACGAAATTGCCAATTTCAATGAGGATAAGGAGAGAGCGGGAGCGGGAACCAATCTGCGAGGTTCAGGCTCAATCAGTCAGTCACTGGTCTGTGATTTTTTCTCCCTTCCTTTTTTTTTTTTTGGTCCGGAATCGCGTCAGCTAATGTGATTTGCACGGATGCGAAACCAAAACTGCCACAGCGGAGAACAAGCTGGAGAAGTGAGCAAGGGAGATCTGGGATAAGCGTGTACGAGTGACCCATTTCCCTCAGACTCAAGCTCAAGCCATACAAATCGCTGGCAAGATTTATTTACTTCACTCTGAACCCTGGCTCTCATTTGAGTTGCAGCATTTAAGGGCTAATCGAGACTCGGGACCCCGCTAAAAAAGAGCTCTCCCAGACCGCACAATTCGCAATTCGCGGGGAACCCTCGACAGGACTGAAATAATGCCCTCGCATTGAGAATCATCCAGCGAATTGCGCAAATTTCCCGCACAAAAGCTTTGATTGGCTTGCACAGGGGGAAGTCCCCAGGTTCGCAGGTTTCAGCTGCAAGCTGCAGGGGAAACCTTAGCCCAGTTATAAGAGAGAGCTGCGTAAATCAACTGCGAGCTCAAGCGAATGAAAGTCAAACAAAGAAACGGGTCCTTACTTAGGACTTAGGGGGAGGTTACTTCCCATACCTTTACCCCAAAGTCTATTGGCAGTCCAAACAAAAGCGCTGCAGAATTATGTCAATGGCATCGTTGTCATGGTCGCAGCGCCTTTACCTTCAGCATTTATCCTCCTCCTGCTAGATGCTTTCGCCACCTTCTTCAGCTGCTTCTTCTCCTCCTCCGCCCCGATGCCATTAGCCATTAACGCCACGCTCCAGTCGAAGAAGCCTCAAGCCCAAGACCCCGCGAGATGCGTTCCTCGTTCGCCTATCAAAACCCGAAATTGAATACAAAAATCTCATCAAAAATCGATTAGAGCTGGAAGGATGGCAAGGCAGCACGCCACAGGAATTGTGTTAATAATCGAGCTCCAGGAACGCAGGAGCCACTTACTCCTCCGGCACCTGCTTCTTGCTGCTTGATACTTGCTAGTTGCTAGTTGCTAGTGGCTGCTCCTGTTAGCCAGGCAAGTGGATTGAATAAATAACATTGGCAAATGCAATTTGCGAAATTAAAACCGAAAGTAGTGAAAACTTTGCAGCTCTCAGCTCCCCCCCGAAAACTCTCTTTGGGCCATTGTCACTCGCCTTATCAGTGACAGCAATCATTTCTGCGGCTTGGAAAACTTTCTCCTAACGACGCCAAGCGATGAAAATGATGATGATGATGATGATGATGATGATGGGGGTTGGGAAAGCGGACTGCGGACTGGGGTTGGCCAAAGGGGATGAAAGGCTCTGGCCTGGGCAGAAGCTGATTGCGGGCTCGAACCACATCGAATTGGAAAGCAAAGTGTTCATTTGTAAAATTAATAAAAATAGTTTTGCTTCCTTCCACTCGCCTGCTCCTGGTCCTGCTGGGTCCTGCGGCTTTGTCTCGTCCTTGGAGCTTAATGAATATGGATGAAAGTGCCGCCAAGTTCCGGCGGCCGCATTAAGTGACACAACGATGGCCACGACGGCTATGGGCCTCTTCGGCTGCCATCGATTGAGGGACATCCGAGTTTGCTCAAGTTTACCTCAAGCTCTCACCCCTCCACCTTTGGACTTTTGTTTAATTTTGCGGTTGCTTGGAATTAATAACGGTATATATTCGATAAGGGGGTCACATGTTTTATTTAAATCCAAGAAGAACCATAGATATCAATCGATAGCCCATGGGTTACTACGTTATTACGACTTGGTGCCATCGGAAAATGTATTTAAGAGGCAAAATCAGGTATCCTGAATTTCAAAGAGAATATAATATAATTTTCCGTCTGTCTGTATAAATCAGTGTATCTCAGAGACTATAAGAGCTGGGCTACGAAATTTGCTGGTTACAATTCTTTAGATTTAATGCAGACAAAGTTGGTAAAACCTGAATTTCGCTTAAAAGCTAAAGGATATAGCCTTATGCAGAGGTGTTTACAAAATTGTAGTGTAGTGATGATAAACATAAAAGTTTTTAGACATTGAAAGTGCTTATTATTTTGATACTCCGAAGGTATAAAAATTATACTAAACAGCACCAAGACTTGAGAAAAATCACTAACGAAAAAAAATCACTAATATGTTATCTAGATTTCGATGTAGGTTCGTATAATATTTATATATATATATATACTCGAAAATTCACTATTGAAACTAAAGTGTAAAAAAACTATACTATTGAGTATACCTATGATGTTTTGAAGTTTAAAATGTATACTAAACTCGTTATATTGCTTGGGTATATTCTTGGGTTTTTGGATATCGTATATAGGTTGGTCACACTAATCTTTGTAGCAACATTGCCCTTATCTTGGGAATATTACACCGTGTAATAGCCTTGTTTCACTGCTCCGTTATTTCGAAAATGGACCTCGCTTGTTCCACAGCTCCATCTACATTCTCCGGAAACATGTGAATGGGACGAACAGCTGAGCAGGCGTTGTTTAAAAAATCAAAACATTTATAAATGTAACTTCATGTTTTCTTTATTATTACTATATATAACTTAGGAATGTTCATGGACTTGAAGTTTCCGAGGATCGGATGAACGTGTTGAAAACAGATCCACGTTGAAGGTGCTCCTCCAGTGGTACCCTGCTCTTTGACTTCATTCTTGTACTTCCTGGTCAGGTTGTCGTTTTTGCCCTGACGTCCTCCACTCCCCTTCTTCTAGGCCGGCTTTAACCAGCTTCTCGGCCATCCTTTGGTATATATGGATGTTATTTTGTGGCAACCACATTGGAATTATGTTTTCCATTCACATATCTAATACGAGCGCATTATGATGCGGCGCCCAAGTAATGGAGCGTTTGCACTTCTTTCCACTCATTTTTATGCAAAATAAATTAATATTAAAAAAAAACAAAAATAAATTGTGCTTACCTTGCAAGTTTTTAAATAGCTGTGGCTTTCACAAAATATCGTAGATAATCGATATTTTTCGGTTTTTTTTTTTTTTTATGTATAGAAACCTTCGGGGCGTATGGTGATCGGATGGTCTGTCGATTTTGAACGGACCATTAAAAACCCATGTAAAATAATGGACCATTCTCGAGAATGGAGCTGAATGTAGCAGTGGAACAAGGCTATTAGATATTAGTTTTTGTAAAAGTAAAAATATAGTTTTAAGAAAATTTTAAATTCAATTTGTTCTCATAGTAATCGAGCACTGTGGCTTTCCTACTTTATTTACCCACGCTAAGTGGCATTAATCCCCTGGACAATCGATTTCAAGTATACAATCCCATTATTAACAATGGAAACCAGGCGAGCAAAAAAGGGATATTGAACGCATTAATTTGTTACCTTTTGATATACCGGATTAAATGCAATTTCATTTGGTTACTTTGTTTAATTGACTTTACTCTCTCTGGCAGAAATTTGCTATTCACTGTGTGTGAACTCGGTTGCATTTATTAAAAGCGATAAAGCGTGTTTTTTAAAGGGCTTAAAAGGGGAAGCGGATTGAAAAGAGCGGAGAGCTGTGTCTCCTCTGCCAAGAAAATCCCCCTTGGAGCATCGTCTGGGATGTCTTGAGATTAGAGATGTCATCTAGGCCATGTCCAGTCGATGAAGAAGCAGGGGGGCTGTCTGGCGGACCTAACCCCCAGCAATGTGTGTGTCCCCACAGCCAGTGTGCACACAAAGGACGAAGGACGAAGGACGGAGGGCGAAATGTGTTTTGTCAGTGACATGGAAATCAACTGAAGCGATGTTGTGTGCGCGAGGACATTTCGCTCCGCCGAGGGGCCTGGATTTGGAGTGCCAGAGTGGCTGTCCCGATAAACTGTTTGCCACACACACAGCCACGTGTGTGTCCACGCCCACTTCCGCCTGAGAGAGGGATGCGGAAACAGCAGCAGAGAAGCAGGAAGAAAAAGAAATGAAGGACGCAGGAGGCAGGACGCAGGACGTTGGACTGGAGGGACAACTCAATTAAGCATGCACAATGCACACGAATTTAAGCCCCCCTTTCAGAGGACCCCTGGGAAATGCTTTCACTCCTGCATTCGAGAGAAATATCCAAATAAACGAACAAAAATTGTGGAAAATATCGCAATGTACGGAGCGGCGTTCGATATAAAAATTGTTTTATATTTGAGTCACATAAATTTCCATTGATTTTACCCGCTTTTGCCGCCACTCGTACTCAGCTTTTCGTACGTGTCTTTGGGCGATTCTTTAAGTCCTTGAATCCTGAATCCCGAGTCCTGAAAGAACGCCAACGGCAGCCAACAGAAACCGCAGGGGTTTTGTCTCTAAAAGGAGAGAGAGAGAGTTGGCCCAAGAAGAGAGCAGTATCCTAGGATGCTATGACCATCAGAAATTCCCTTTATTTGGATTCCATTCTCCTCTGGTTTGGTCTTAACATCTGCCCAGGATTAGGCAGTAAAAGAAACAAGAAGAAACCTTTTTTTGGAACTTAAATCGAATTGAAACAAGTGGGAAAGCTACAGTCGAGTGTGACCGACTGTAAGATACCCGGTACGCAAAGCATTGTGGGTGAAATTAAACAGCACATGAGCATGAAAAAAAGGAAATTTTGACAAATGAAGACAAATATTGCTACAAACATGTTGAGCAACACTCAAAAGAGACAAATGTTGCTACACCCAGAAAAATTCATGGACTAAAAAGCTGCCAAATTGCCTAAAATTTTAGTCCATTTGACCTAAAACGGAAGTCGAGGCAGTTATTGCCTAAAAATTTTAAAAAAAAGCCATATTTTAGGCAATAGAAACAGGCCTACATTTTAGGCAATTTTTGTCCATAATGCCATATTTTTAGGCAATTTATGTCCAAAATGCCATAATCTTAGGCAATAGAAACAGGCCTAAATTCTAGGTAGTTTTTGTCCTAAACCTTAATTTTTAGGCAAAATTAACCTAAAACTTGATTTTTATATAATATTGATTTTATGTTTTAATACAACCATTTAAAATAATTAAGGTGGTGTATTCCAAAATACATACAGTATTTATTTTTACTGTTGCAGTAGGGACTTGCTACTTCCGTAGCAAAAACATATCTAAGAGTTGGCCGTTAACCGCCACTCCATGCCAGGGATTTTAGAACCAGTTGGGAATTAAATGCCCACACGCGAGAGACAATTTTTAGGCATCCCATTGCCTAAAATTTAGGCATCCCATGGACTAAAAATGAAATTCTTAGCTATGGGTTAATGCCTAAATTTTAGGCCTACAATTCCTAAAATGTATGGCCTAAAAATATGGCATTTTGGCATTATGACCCATTTTGTAGGCCATCATTGCCTAAAAAGAAATTTTTAGGCAATCAATCGCCAATTCCTAAAATTTTAGGAAATTTTACACCCGGTACCCATAGGGTACAAGGGTATTATAAGTTAGTGCCAACCGAGAATGTATGTAACAGGCAGAAGGAGGCGTCTCCGACCCCATAAAGTATATATATTCTTGATCAGCATCACCAGCTGAGTTGATTTAGCCATGTCCGTCTGTCCGTCTGTCCGTCCGTGTGAAACAACAGATCTCAGAGACTATAAGAGCTAGAGTTACCAAATTTGGTGACAACATTGGAATCTGTTGCAC
>VNJW01007119.1:0-14259 GCA_008042615.1 Drosophila auraria | reverse complement strand
CATGCTTAGTGTGCTGGACTTTAAATCTAAAGGTCACGTGTTCGAGTCCCAGTCGGAACAATTGTGTTTCAGAAATGTAAGTTGCTTTATAAAACATTTATAATATTTACATCCATTTAACAGTAACATATTAACTTACATAGCAGTGTCGGTTAGGTTATCTTTGGACGATTTAAGGACTCCTTTTTTTAAAAATCCATAAGCTAATAGAGGAGTCCGCACGGAGTCCTTGCGGTTTATCTACAGGAGCATTTTGGGACTCCGAAAACACTCCTTCTAGGACTCCTAAAGGAGCACTGTTTTCATATAAATTGAAAAGGCCATTTTCTCCCGCAAACATGCTCCCTTAGGACACCTTTCGGAGCCTCCCTAGGAGGGTTTGAGCTCCGCACAGGGAGTCCTAAAGGAGCACCCTACGGACTCCGATGGTTGGCTGGGTAAAGAAGAGATCAATCTCATGTGTGTAGGTGAAGAAATAAAGGTGATTTGGCGCTTCAGGTTTGGTAGTTAAGGTGATATTCAAAATAAAGGAAGTGACTAAGAACACTAACTAATATTGTAACTGCAAAATCCTTTTTTATTGGATGATCAGTGATCATATGATTTCTGACTTTTCTTGTGAGAAAGGCAGATTCATGGTGTTATTCGTGATGAGATGCACTTTTTTCTTAAACAAGATACTCTATTTTATAATATATTTATATACATTTTTATTATCTAATAACATCATATATTTTGTAAATTGTGTCCCGAGTAACAAGTTACTTAAAGCTATTAGTGCCTTCATTTTTTGTCGTGGTTTCCAATAATACCTGAATATGGGGAACTGTTAGAGCTAACACCACAACATTTGTCACGTCACGTATTTTCAAAATTATGTGCTTTCCAAATTTCTATACACACCTCGAATTTTAGTTAAATCAGACCTGCAAAAAAATGTTTAATGCTGCCTAGCACCAGAGTAGAATTAAAGTATGCAATATAAATAAAGCTATTTTCTAAATACATACGTACATTTAATAATTATTTATATAAGTACATAAGTCATCTATTTTATCCAAGATTATACAATACAAGAAATCGTTGACTCTGTATCCAGTGAAAGTTCTCGGGTAATTACGGTATATAAATTGAAAAATTAGTTCAAGAAATGGTTTCTTGGTTCAGATTAGTATAACAAACAAAGTATATCTAAAAGAAATCTCTATAGAAAATGTTTAATATTTTTACAAAAGAATATAAAACCAATTTTATGATAAATTAATGTTTAATACATATTAAAACGACATAAGGCCTTAAGAAAAAAGCTATCAAAAATTAAATCTCTGCAAACAAAAAATATTTCCTGAACGTTTAAGATAATCCTTCATTGAATAGAGTCTTCCCTCTGGCCCATTCGAGAGCAAATGAAAGAAAAAAAAAAAGAAAACGAACTGTTGCCTTCTGCTGCTTGGCTGCGATCAAAATTCCAAATATTTCTCAATATTTTTTAGCTGTCGAAAATAGATTTTCATCTTGTTAGGCTTCTTGCTCTTGCTGCTTGCCGCTGCTGGCGAGGCATCTAACATTTATGCGCTATTTTTAGCAGCGTATCTGACGGATACACAAACACACACACATACATCGAGAGAGTAAAAAAATAAATTGAATTTAAATTTAAGAAGAAAAGAAACGCATAATTTTCCCGAGTATGCAGGCATCGGGAAGCGGAGAGCACGAAAAAGAGGGAAAAGAGAGGCGTTCACATGTACACCGAATAGCTTTTTGGGGAAATTTCGAGGGAAATTTTCGAGATTATCACCGAGGAAAGTTGCGAAAGCGCTTTTGCGCTTATATTTTTTACTGGGAAATTTTGAGGCGAGAAAGTTTTTTCAATGTTCTGCCCGTGTGTGTGTGCCTGTGCTTGTGTTGGTGTGAGATTTCCCGAGCGTCAGGCGTGCGTGTGTGTGCGTCGCCTTGCGTTGGATCTCGGGGTCGCTTTCTGGGCTAAGCAACTTGGTCAGCATCAGTGTTCTCGGGGTTTCGACAGCGTATAGTGTGTTTGAAACGCTAAGGTTGGTCACGCCAGGATTTCTGTGCGCCTCAAAAAATTAGCTGCAAAAATAATAAAATAACTGAATACCTCTCGCCATTATTTCTAACAAAAAAATTGGTATTTTCAACTGATTTCGAATGGATAAACCTATACCGAATAGTGAAAAGTGCAGTGCATTTCCAGATGCATTGAGCGCAGAAAATGTTCAATTTTGCATTAACCCAAAATAGGGAAAAAATGGATAATTCACAAAAATATAAAAATAAAATAAAGTGTGCATATGTATATGTGTTTCCAAAGCCTGGAAAAAGATAAAGTTAAAAAAGTGTTGAAAATCTAAAGAAACCATTATAAATCCAGTGAAAATGTTTAAATAAATGAAACAACATAAAAACGAAAGCGAAATCTGCATAAAAAAGAGATTGAAATACTTTTTAAACTCAAAATTTATGATATCTTTTCGGACGTCTCAAAAAATTCGCTTATAAGGAATTTTGTAACTAAATCTGACGATGTCTGTGTGTGCGAGGAAATATTTTGCACACACACATAGACAAGACCTTGCCGTGTGGGAAAAGCTCCACACCGATGGCACACATATACATATACACACACACACATACATCTATTGCTACGCACAATTTTCCCGAGGAAAATTCTTTTAAAATTAACTGCAGACAGACACCTGCCTGTCCACGCATACATGTCCATTTATTTTTAAATACGAATGAAACTTAGACGAAAAAGCTTTTCCGTCTAGCTTTCCGTGTGATCTCATAGAACGAACGAAAAACCAAGAAAAATAAAGACACAAAATGTCGGCATTTATCCTTGAGATTGTTTTAGAGCGCCTCTGGTCTCGCGAGAACGAGAGAAAGAGAAGGAAAGAGACTTTGGAAATATTGCGGATTGAGAATTGCCAGATGTAGAGGTAGACGTAGAGGTTTCTTAGATAGCCAAGAGATCTGTATCTATAACAGAGGAAATGTCTATATTCGAAAGCCACCCACACACCATTTTTTTGGGGTTTTGAGCAAATACTTTTGAGTCATTTGTGAATGGCTCCGAAGGCCAGCAAATTTTGAATTCAAGTAGAAATTTTAATGGCCTGAAAACGGACGTTCTTTTGGCAAACATCAGAAAATATAATATGTTTAGAAAAGATCATAAATGGGATGTGAAAAATGAAATCCATTTGAACCTATTTAGAAAATGTCATTTTCTATATTCCTAAATAAGATTTTACTTTGCTATTCTCAAAAGTATAGTCTTTACCTTCCACTAAGTTCTCCATTTCTTTCCCCCATCAAAATGAAGCTACCTAGCATTTTTGGGAACATATACCCCTCTGCTAAGTATCGAAAGACCTCCAAAACAGCAGCAACTACAACATAAATGACTTTGTCCCACTTAGAGTGGAGACGGCATACACACACCGATACACGGACACGGACACCACCCACCCACACACTCGCTCATTGAATGACCCCAAAGAATTGAAAAGTTTTCAAATTGCAATCCTCTTTGGTATCTATTTGTGTGTATTTCGAAATAATAAGGGGAAACTCTAGAATTACATTTAGCACACACAATGTCCAAAAAAGCATAGCTTCTGTATGTGTGTGGGACTGGATATTTTTCTCACATGCAAAAGCATATAAAGTTTATTTTTAACTCTACAGAATCGTGCAGCAAATAAATATATAGCTCACCACCGCCGGCGGATCCGGATTCGAATTCGGATTCGGATTCAAAGAGCGGGGGCGTATTGAAAATGGAAAATGGAAATTACGTGAGATCTTATAACTGCTCGCAGGCGGCAGGCAAACAAAATGTGTTTACATTTAAATTTTAAAATTTATTGCCCAGATACACGGCTACATATGTATATAAACAGACATACCTAAAATATATTTAAACGCACTTGATATAGATTATGCCGAATGCGTCTGGAGCATATCAATAAAAAGATTTTTAATTGCATTCTCAGGATTTTAGTTGGAAAGCTAAAAATTGCCTAGTGTCAGGTGAAATGTTATAGATTTAATGTCTTTAACTAAAAAAACTTGCTTTAAAAACTGTAAATCTTCCTCTTAATCATTTAAATCGTATTTTATGGCTTCAAAAAATGATTAAACTATAGATACACTTTCAAAAAGATTGAATTTGAAATTTTGGAAGTCATTGGTATAAGATCAATTTCAAAATTCGTTTCATTTCAAAATGGCATATTTCTATGTTAGTAACTAATAGGGGGCTAACTTCTAGATTATATTATTGACTTAACAAGATTATATTTCACTAATTAATGTACCCAAAAGTATGCAATCACATATTAGCATCTAAAAATATTATTTTAAATCAGGATTATTGGAAGTTCAACTTTTTCATGCGTGTTAATAGTATATTTATATTAAAAAACACTACAAGGTTTCAATTTTGGTGTGTAAATGTGTAATTTACTTAGATAATAAAGATTAAAATTGATAACTAAGCTAAACTTTCAACAAACCACTTTAAATGACTTGGGCCTTCGAGGTCTCGGTCTGGGCATCCCTGATTTCCCTAAATTAATCTCTCTATCCCATTTTCCGCAGTGCTTTTTTCCAGTTTTCTTCCCTTCTGAGCCAACAACAAAAACACAAACACCATGGACGCCATCAAGAAGAAGATGCAAGCGATGAAGCTTGAGAAGGATAACGCCATTGACAAGGCCGATACCTGCGAGAACCAAGCCAAGGATGCCAACTCCCGCGCCGACAAACTGAACGAGGAGGTGCGCGATCTGGAGAAGAAGTTCGTCCAGGTTGAGGTTGATCTCGTCACCGCCAAGGAGCAGCTGGAGAAGGCCAACACCGAGCTGGAGGAGAAGGAGAAGCTCCTGACCTCCACCGAGTCCGAGGTGGCCACTCTTAACCGCAAGGTGCAGCAGATTGAGGAGGATCTGGAGAAGTCCGAGGAGCGCTCGACCACCGCCCAACAGAAGCTGCTGGAGGCCACCCAGTCGGCTGATGAGAACAACCGCATGTGCAAGGTGCTGGAGAACCGTTCCCAGCAGGATGAGGAGCGCATGGACCAGCTGACCAACCAGCTGAAGGAAGCCCGCATGCTCGCTGAGGATGCCGACACCAAGTCCGACGAGGTCTCCCGCAAGCTGGCCTTCGTTGAAGATGAGCTGGAAGTGGCTGAGGATCGTGTCCGCTCCGGCGAGTCCAAGATCATGGAGCTGGAGGAGGAGCTGAAGGTGGGTCATAATTTTACCGCCTTATTTGGCCAAAATTGCTAAAATTTTCTTCTATTCCCCTTCCCTTCAGGTTGTCGGCAACTCCCTGAAGTCCCTGGAGGTCTCTGAGGAGAAGGCCAACCAGCGCGTTGAGGAGTTCAAGCGCGAGATGAAGACCCTGTCCATCAAGTTGAAGGAGGCCGAGCAGCGCGCCGAGCACGCCGAGAAGCAAGTGAAGCGCCTGCAGAAGGAGGTCGACAGGCTAGAGGGTATGTATCCAGATCACTACCATCACCCATCACCCCTCGAGGTGGCATCTCTCCAGCAAAAGACGTGGGAGGTGGTGTCGCCAGGATGTGATCCGACTCCTGTTGGATCGCTGGCTTCAACTAATGCTCGCATTGTATATATCGCCAGACGGATATTAATATATTGTACTTAGTACTCTGCTTTCATTAATTGACGATGAATACATCCACTCATATCGCTCTCGCCCTCTTAATAATAATAATAATAATAATATAATATGTATAAATGAACAACAACAAAATGCCTTTTGCAGACCGTCTCTTCAATGAGAAGGAAAAGTACAAAGCAATCTGCGACGATTTGGACCAGACATTTGCCGAACTTACTGGATATTAAAAAAGATCGATACAAGAAACTCCCACAGAGCCCTCTTCTTCCCAAAAAAAGAAAAAAAGAGAACACGAAATTCAGTTCCCCAAATCCCCTACACTTTGTTATACATTTCTTTCTCGATCGAGGCTCCCCCGACAGAGTCAGTGTATTTAGCCCCGACCGCCCACCCACCACACTCTTCTGTCACGACCCCCTATTTCTATACACTGTAAATAATTTGTTTAGTCTCGCTTGAATGTGGCCAATCCCACCACACACACCCACTCACTCACACACTCAGATCCCAGCGCCAGTACACTGTAAAAATAGGCTGAGATCAAGCCAAACCAAGTTGCAACTGTAGTTAATTGTGCTTTCAACACACAGGTGAATTTATCAATGTATATATAGTATCGTTTGTATGCCAGATTCTATCCCGTGTTTACTGTGGCATGATCTCTCTTCTTCACCACCTGTCTTGCCTGCCCGGATATTCTCAGATCAGCACTCTATCTCAATCTGTTCTCTGTCAGTTCTCCTCGATGATCACCCTGTGTCGCCGAGTCATTAAATGGTTTTCGCTCTGATTTCGCACAGGCCTTGGTTCGAGTGAATCTCTATCATTTCCACACAAGCCACACAGTGTTTCGGTTAAATAGATCCCGTAGATACCCCATAGATAAGCCCAAGTGTCAAGAAACCCAAACCCCACGCACAGAATCGCTAACTAACCGAGGACTAGAAACTAGGGCTGTCACATATCTAGAAAATATTGCTCTACCAGTTCATGCGATTTAATGGATATTTTCAAAGAATGTTGACAACCCTACTTGAAACGCTTGCCAGAACAGCGCGCCACTAACCCGGGCTAAGGCTCCACCGAATGCACACAGTGTCAAGTTTAAGTGTTCTGTGTTCAGTTGCTGTGTCCTCAAGTAATCCCCATAAAAAACATGTTCTAATATTTCCTCATTGCAATTTCCACTCCGCAGACGAGTTGGGCATCAACAAGGACAGGTACAAGTCTCTGGCCGACGAGATGGACTCCACATTCGCCGAGTTGGCTGGCTACTAAGATGGTCCACTAGTCCCAAACACAACAACTTTTTCAACAACAACAACAACAACAACATCAACAACAAAAACAACAACGAGCAGCAGCGGAGGAAGAAGAAAGAGAAGAAGAAGAAGACGACGAGGAACTCTACTAATTGTAAACGAATATCTCAGAATGATTTGGCCAGCAAACAAGACCACCATTGGCTGCCACCAAGATACCAAGAACAACATCCATTGTGTATACAATTCTTTATAAATCTATATAATTTCATAATAAATAAATAACAACACCAACAAGATCAACAACAGCAACAACAACCAAGCATAGATTGTGTAGAACCAAGGATCCACAAGAACTTTTTGGATTTTCTTAAAAATAAAATTAATCTAAAGGAAAACGTAGCAGAATGTAAAAAAAAATACATAGACCCCTTAAAACGAATTTTGTATTTTTAAAGTAAATTTTTAAAAATATTAAGAAGCGGAAACAGGCTATACGAGAGAGAGAGAGAGAAAGCCAGCGAAAGAGAGACAGCTGTTGAGAATAAAGCCTGCTTTAATTTGAATTTATATCGTAAAATTACACACAAAAAAATAAGAAAACACCAACAAAAAAAGTTTAAAAAGATTTATAAAAAATTTGCTAAAAAAAATTATATGTTTGATGTTTGCTTTTAATGAGAATGCCTAAAAAAATTTATTTTCTTTGCTCCGTCAGCGAGCTCTCAACTCTGAACTTCGGGCTTTCCGCCGGACTTGGCGGTTATGCAAAGCTTGGCTTTGGTTTTTTCGATTATTATTTGTTTTTTTGGGAAACCCCGAAATAACCGACATCAAAGTGCGTCATCACGATGGATCACGACCTGCAAAACGAGGCCTTCATTGCAACATCGTTAACATCCGCTAATTGTCAAAGCAATGAATAACGAAAGTTCCGTTCCGAAGCCTTTGGTGTAGCGTGAGGGATGTGGGCAGTTCGCTGCTTGACCATCAATAATCCAGTTAAGGCCGAGTTCGACATGGTGGTCTGAGTCTGTGCTTGCCTCTCTCCCTCTCTCTGTTGGCCAAATTGATTCACTCGCTCCAGGGGCCTTTCTCATTGATGGATCTTTAATTCTCCATCTGTCCACCGGTCTTTCGCTCTGCACACTCATTTGGTGTGGTGCTGCTGGTGGCATAAAATAGTTATTAAAACTTTAAGTGGTGTGTTAAATTGCACATTAAAAAGCTCAAGTCATTATTTACATAAGCCGCATTATGCTATGATTGCTATCTAATAAGAGTGGTGGGGACATCAACTTGAAAAGTAAAAGCCATACCAGGCTTGGAAATATGTTTATCTTTTTTATTAAATCAAGTTTAAGTCAGTGGTGCAAGTATTTGGAAAAAGAAGGCGAAGAAAATGATTTATAAGACCTTATTTATCAAATTCGACAGACAAAATCCTCCATATTCTCTTGGTTTTGTACTTGTTTTAATTGTACAATGGAATTTTTATTAATGAGCTTAATATAGTATTAATTTATTAAACTTAGACGACTTAGACGACTGATTCAGATACGACCTGAAACTAAAGCAGGACAATTGTCTAAGTTTCTTCCAGAAAGTTATAAAACTGAGAGACTAATTCACGTGTAAATAGGCAGAAGAAGATGTCTATTCCTTTGTTTCACATTTATTTCCGTTACTTAACATTTTCATGGAGCTGCCAACTTCCGGCTTAAATACGAGCTGCAAGGGTAGACCAAAAATTAGAAGAAAATGAGAAGATCCAAAAATCGACATAAAAATGTTCTAGAAACAACATTGTATTAACGGACATTTGGGTATTAAACTTAAATGACTTGGATTAACGATTTTATATTTTTCTCAGTGTATCAATTTAGTTTCCTATAAGTTGAAGTTTAAGTTTCCACACCATATTGCTGAGTCTAAACATATGCTAATCTTTTAATGTTCGGCCTAGCCGAATTCTGTCAAAAAACTACTTTCTATAAATGGAGTTTATGGATGAAAATGCAGATAACTGTCAGATTATTACTTCGGACAATTTCTTGAATATGTTTTGAATATACAAATACCGAGAACCTTTTTTAAGCCTAATTAAAGCTTGAATAAATTAGCTACAATTCCTAAAAAATCCAGTGAAAAGGGCCAAATGTATTTTTATCTAGTTCCTATTATTCAATGATTGTTTTGGCTTCAATTGACGCTCCGCTGGCCAACATTAATAACCCAAGTCTGGGCCAATTTGATGGAGTGCAAACAGTGCGTCAGCTGAAGACGGGCGGGCGTTGACGGGCAACAAAGGCGGCGAGAGAAACAGAGATGAAAAGCCCAATGACTTACATTTGTCAAGAGCCAACCGAAGGAGAAAGTGAAATTTTGCATTTCTCGGCGCGAGCGCCAGCATTGAACATTGGCCTGGGCCATTGCCATTGGCAGTGGCAGTGAGTGGGACAGAGAGGCCGGAGCGGATCGGACCGGCTGCAGAGCAGACAGAAAGCCCAGCTCAAGCTCCAGCTACAGCTCCAGACCCGCTTCAGTCGCGGTTTTCAGCTCGACGCAAGCAAACGGACGCGGCCTTAACCGCACGCAGCTAAAACGCACGGAAAACGCACCGAAATCGAAAGTGTTGAGCGCGCGACTTGAATCTCCAAGTGCTTCTCTGGAGGCGGGGGCAATATACCCGTATACATTACGTGTCATCATGCCGCCGGCTGGCAAACAACTCCGGGTCGGAGCTCTTGTTTACCTGGTCTTGGGCCTGGCTTATGGGCCCGGGCTCTTATGCAATGCGAGCGATGGAGAAACTATGCAAAAATACGCCAATGAATCACTCGCCGCGTCTGCGGAGGCAGACGTCGATGCTCCCGTTTGGTCGCAGTTTCTCGAAGATTACGTTTTGAGGTGGGTTCGGTTTATCAGAGGCAACTCTTGAGAATACATCTTAATCCTGCCCAAAATTTGTAGCCAAGGCAGCAGCCAGCGAAAGTCCAAGGATCTGCCTTATATGGGCGCCGGAGACATGGGCATGAATGGACCGCTCAATTACCACTCCTCTGCCTACAAGCGCCCTGGGAACAACATCTACATCACCCGGCGAATTGGCGAAGCCGTGGAGCTGGAACCCCATCTACGCAAGCCCGTGGAGAGCCAGAGTCCCATTGTCAATCCTCAGTTTCGACCCATGACCAATCAGATGTTGCATCAACAGCAGCAGCAGCACCAACAGATGCAACAGCAAATGCAACAGCAGCAGCAACAACAACAGCAGTTGCAGCAACGCCAGCAGCCCGGCTTCCTGGAGCAACTGTTTGGCTTTGGAGGAACTACCAGCGGCGGTGGCAGTCCTCCCCAGCAGCATCAGCGCCCCGTGCAGCAACCACAGGCGCAACAGCCACTGCAGCAACGCCCGCATCAGCAGCAGCAGAATCTCCTGGGTGGTGGCAGTCAGCCAACCACTTTCAGGGCTGTTTCTGAAAACGATCTCTACCTCCTGGGAGCCATAGAAAAGTTGGTGTACCGAGTGGGTAAGAAATCGATGCTGAAGTTATTATTATTATTATTTTATTTGCATTTAGCTTAAAGGAATCATTGTTAATCCACAAACTACCTAAACTCCTACCAGATTACTTGGAGAGCCGTGTGAGACGATCGGAGCAGCTGATATACTACCTAATGGCCGGGAACAACCAGAAGGAGGTGAAGGATCCCTGCCCGACGAACTTCACCCGCATCAGCGACAACTGCTACTATATCAACAGCCAGCAGCAGGTGAACTGGAAGACAGCCAACTCCGCCTGCAAGGCCCTCAACGCACACCTGGCCGAGTTCGAGAAGGTCTCGGAGAACGAGGAGATCATGGCCTATCTGCTGAACCAGCCAGCCCACCGGGGTCGCGACTACTGGCTGGGTGGTCTGAACCCGGGCCTTCTCTGGATCTGGTCCAACTCAGCCAAGCCCGTGAACCCGAACATGAATCTAACGTCCATTGCGATGGCCCAGAAGAGTGAGAACTCAACGGCGTCCAATCTGGTGGATAGCTCGGAGCAGGCGACGTCGCAGGAGGAGGGCGCCGCAGACGATGTGCTGAACAACACGGTGCAGATCGAGGGCAAGGGCCGCTGCCTCCGGTTGAGCTACAATGCCGGAAAGCATAGCTACGTGTACTATGGACAGGAGTGCACATCCAGGCACTACTACATCTGCGAGCACGAGGACAAGACACTAGACAACAAGATCAAGAAGATCAGCCGCGAGCTGAAGCTGTTGGAGGAGTGAGGATCCGATCCTCATGTGATACTTCCAGTTAGTAACCCGTAGCCATATACGTATCGCATAATTTCGAATGAATTTATTCTTGTGTTACACATTAAATATTTATAAATATTTATACACTTAATAAACGTAAGCAGATAGTGTTCAAAACGGTTTAAGGATACTTTGTTCTTGCACAGCAAAGCTTTAAGGGAATCGTCAACAAAAATTAAAAGAAAGAAAAACAAAAACAAACATAAAAGCGAAAGCGGAACTCTGCGGCTGAGCCGCATCGGTTCCCCTGCCATTCACATAAGCGGAAAGTATTCACAGAGATCGAGAGACACTAGTCCGGATACAGGTAGTCCTGCAGGATGTTCTGAAAGGCAATCTTGATTTTGCCGCGATCGCGTCCGTTCAGCTTCTGGATGTCCGGCAACAGGCTCATCAGGAACATGGCGTCCGGATCGGTTTTGCAGTCGCATAGCTCCATGCCCCCACTAACCCCACCATTGGTGATAGATCCGCCCCCCGCTGGGTTGTTGGCCTCCAGTCGCAGCGGTAGCTGCTGCGGCGCCGCCTGATGATGGCCGCCATGAACATGGTTGTGGACATGCCGCTGGCCTAGGTACCCGCTGTTGGCGTTGACACTGCTGCTGGGAGCGATGATGGGCGTGGCCACCGCCGCCGCCGTGGACGGCGTGGGAAGCTCTGCTTCGGAAGACGCAGCCGTGGCTGCCAATCCACCACCACCACATCCTCCTGCCCCACTTCCCGCAGTGTGCGTGGTGGTGCTGACCAGCTCCACGGGCTTGCTGAACGTGGGACGCACGAAAGAAATGTTCGAATGAGTAGCCTGTTGGGAGGCAAAGTTCACACCTGCCAGGGCTGCTGTTGTAGCCTGCTGCTCCTGGGAGCGCGGACGAATCGCTCCACGCATATCGTCCATGTAGGCGCGCATCTGCGGACGCCCCAGCTGCATTCGAGCGGCGTGCGGGTGCTGTTGCAGTTGCTGATGATGTTGGCTAAAGCGACGCTGTGCCTCCGCCGCCGAAGAAGAGCTAGAGGAAGTGGCTGCCATCTTCTGCATGTCCTGATCTTCCTGGTCATCCTCCTCCTGGTCGTGAGTCTCCGGTTCGTAGTCATCTGCCGGCTCCTCGCACTCCGACTTGATGTCATTGCTGTCCAGCTGGTTGTGGTACCGGCTGCTGCGATGCTGCTGTTCCTCCTCCATGATGTCTTCCAGCTCGGAGTTGTTGTGCTCCGTCTCATCGAAATAGTCCAGGTAGGTGTCCAGCTGCTGCGTTTGCGGCGACTGATGGGCGGAGGGCGTGGGCTGGCCACTGCTGCTGCTGGCTGGGATTACCACCGACCGCTCCCGCTGCATGCGGTTCGACAGACTGGAGAGATGGGCCAGCGCGTCCTGCACCTGAGTGTCCAGCGACTTGGGCTGCTGGTGCTTCTTCCGCAGATACGGATGCAGGAAGAACATGCGATCGAAGTAGGACCAGCAGGGCGGCACCTTCTCCTCCAGGTAGTTGGTGTACTCGCGCCGAAAGGAAATGCGCAGATTAGTCCACTTTGCCAGGCTGGCGCCGGGGTTCTTCTCCAGCTTCTGGTCCACTTCGCGCCAGAAGTTCTCCACGTACGGCCGGCAGAAGTAGTACTTGTGGCGCGGATTATAGATGGCCTCGTCGCGCTGCACAATGTCGATCAGCTTGAACACCTCCTCCGTCAGCCAGCGGGATGCATTGCAGCTGGCGTTCGGATTGCTGGACACGAATTGGCTGGCCCCGAAGTCGGTCGTCATCGTGCGTGGTGTGGCTGGCTGTGACTCTAGTGGTTCGTTGTCCAAGGGATTTTGGCTTCACACGTCCCTTTCAGGGCTTGCCATGACTTTCGCAAAATATTTTTATTGTTTTTCCCGAAGTGTTCTTTTAAGTGCTGTTGGTGGTCAGTGTTGACAATTTTGCCATTTTCCCACTAGCGTGGGAGCGTTTTTAAGCTTTTTTCATTACCTAAAGAGTTGGCAGCCCTGTTGGTGGTTCCGGCGCATACCGCAATGCAGCTGAACTAGTTCCCGAACATTGCAGCTTTTGTGAATGGGCTTCGTTTATGCGTAACGAAAATTGTAAAATTTTATTTGATCTTTCGAGTATTTATACACATTCTTTTATGTTATTTCTCATGAGACTTGTGATCTGTTGGATTAGTTCTTAAAAGAGCTTTCTTAAAAATGTAATGAAATAAATACATTTTTCGGTTCTGAACTTTTCAATCACATTTTCTGAGTATTTTCGGTATGTTTAATATTTATTTACTGCAGTCTAGTATATTTCCCTGAGCCGCCTGGTATCTTGCATCGCTTCAAAAAAGGTTACAATCACCACCAACATCACAACTCCGGATTTTCTGTGTGTTTTTCCAGAATTTCCCAAGATTCTATGTGTAGTTAAATGCTCTTTTACCGAAAATAGCGTAAAATTTCATGCGGGTGCAACAATCAGCGATTGTAAGTATGAAACGGCGCCGAAAGGCGAGGCGGCTGCAGGAAAACATGACCAGAGATAAAGAAAGCTTGCTGCACGGAAGGGCAAGCACAATGTTGTGGCACACATTCGCACACAAACAATAACAGATTGCGCCCGCTCGTCGGAGGAAAACATAACAAAAAATGGTGACGAAGATGCAATTTAGTTCGCCATGTTCGTTGTCAGATGCTACCGGCTTTCTTCCCAAAGATTCTTCATGGCGGGCAACCTTAAGGAGGACGTAACTTGCGGCAGGAGTCGTCTCTTTCACAGCACGCATGCACCACCCTGGTGCCCTGGTGCTGATGGATAATTGGCAAAGACATCGTTTCTATCAGGCAGGCTCCGGTTTTCACTTTCACAAGATTCTTTCGTTTTCGTTTTCGAAAACGAAAATCGGTGCTCCCGTTTTCACTTTCACAAGACTTTTTCGTTTTTAGAAACGGGCAAGTTTGTCTTGTCGAAATGAAAAGTAAATGCCTTTTTCTACATCAAATCGGTTCTTAATTGCAAAAGGAAAAAAATAGTTG
>VNJW01007116.1:0-24185 GCA_008042615.1 Drosophila auraria | reverse complement strand
ACAGTAGCCTCACGCTCTAACTCGTCTATTGTTAGTATCGGACGGGTGGAGCAGTCTCTGGATTGCTCAAGTTCAAAACAGAAAAGATCCCAGTTTGTGTTTTTGGGATTTCTAGTAACTATTCTACATTGCAAGGCACCTCCTATATCAAATCTGATGTGCTGGTGATCTGACACAGTGATCTCATTCGCAACGTGCCAGTTTGAGACAACGGACAATATATACAGACTACAGAGAGTTAGGTCGAGGACTTCCTCTCTAATTGCATTGATAAATGTAGGCTCGCTGCCCTGATTTAGTAAACCTATGTTATTACTAATTATGTACTCAAGAAGGTACTCACCTCTTTTGTTGATGTTGCTGCTCCCCCAGACCGTGTGATGCGCATTGGCATCGCAAGCAATTATCCACCGGAGCCGGTTTCTCTGGCAGTGCTCTACCAGGGCACAGGTAGCCGCCGGAGGCACATCGTCAGTGTCGCCGGGTAGATGGGCAGAGGCCAGCACTGCCTCCTGCTCGCCATGGGCAGTGGGTATTTTAACCCAAACCGCCACCAGGTCCTCAGTTATGAACTGTGCGAGGGGAACAAACGATAGATTTTTGTTTATTAACAAAGCCGCTCTAGGGCGAAGTTGGCCGTTTGCATATAGCAGCTTACCAGATGGGGTGCCAAGCCCCAGGACACGTCCGGCATTTATCCATGGCTCCTGGATAATTGCTATGTCCATCGTAGCAAACCTCTCACAAAGGACGTCAGACGCGGCCTTTGCGTGGTGGAGGTTCGCTTGGAGACATCTGAGGTGTCTCCGGGTGTTGGGGAGGGTGGGGGGAGGAGGACGGGACATTAGTCCGCCCTCTTGCGACCCTGGCCGCCATCTTCCGACCTCGGTTGGTGCGCAGCAGAGCCTCCTCCTCAGGTGTGCGCCTCACACCCTTGTTGATGCGCCCTGTTCCGCGCGTGTTGCGCCCGTGAAGGGGAGGGCGCATGATACCATCAGCGGTACTCAGTGGTTTTGTCGCGGCCGTGTCCTGCGTTGCCTTGGAGCAGGTGGGCTTCTCCGCTGCGAGAGCAGGAGCCACCGCCTGCGTGCTGGCCTTTGGCTTGAGAGTAGCCGTGCCCCACGCGAAGGACAGCTGGTATGCCAGCGACTTCAGTCGATGGGCCGAAACTGCATCCAGCGCAATCGTGATGATGGCCATGCTCTGCCACATTTCACGGTGGAAGACGCGCCAGTCTCCCACTCGCAGGCCGCTGTTCTGGCCCTCGACGAGCTTGAGGATCTCGTCTGTCTTCATTTCCGCGTTTGGGAGCGGAAAGTACCCAATGAAGACAGCGGTACGTGGAGCCTCTGGGACCACCTTGATATGGGCGTCCTTCCACAGCCGTAGCTTTGGCACCTCTGTGCATAGCCACTCGGCTGTCTCCGCATTCCCACATGTTACTGCCATCCTTCCTGGTCGAAAGGTGCAGCCAGAGAACAGCGGCTTCACAGTGTCTCAGGGCCATCACTCTCGATAGGATGGCGGACTGAATGGTGTTCAGTTGTTCCGTCGTGAGGAGATGCTCAGGGTAGTCGGCAGGAAGTATCGCCATCTTCGCTGAGCTGGCAACGTCCCTATAAGAGGCCATGACACCGACTTGAGGTGACTGCTCCTGTGTTGCCTGCCCATCCGCTGCTGCGGTTGTGGTGGCTGCTGGAGCCTCTGTGGTCGGCAAAAACTTGCATCGCCCTTCGTCTGGGCACTAGGTGCCGCGGTTTTGTACATGGCCCTCTTTTTCGACGCCTCTTCTGGGGTCGTTTTGGCCGATCTACCTCTTTTATTGGTGGTAGCGCCACTTTTGCTGGGCATTTCCCTTGGAGGGTCTATAAGCTTCTGAGCGAGCCTTTTGGCCTCCTCCATGGGTACGCCGTTCGCAAGGTGTCTGCACAACCTCTTCCTTGCGGCGCCCGATAGTGCGATCCGCCTTGGTTTGTCATCCTTAGGGGAGGCGAGCAGAGTTTCTTCCTCTTCCTTGGTGCTGCTGTCGGTGCCAGAGCTTTGTGAACATATGTCCATAGCATCTTCGGGCTCCCGGATGGGTTCGATTTGAATCGATTTGGGGCTGCTAGAGCACCCTGTTTCTTGGGGTGTATTTACATTTGATTCCATAAATTGGTCCCACGAGTAATGAGGAAGGAAGTATCCCCCGTGGTAGAGCCTCATACCCCGGATCGGTACTTATACGACCGGAGGTGCCAGGTATCCGGAAGCCACCGTTAGAAGACACACTAACGTAGTGCCATTCATCACAGAGGCACGGTACGGTGACACCGGTGATTACGGGTTTTCTCGATATTTAGTCTAGAGCAGGGGCACCTCGAGCAGGATGTGGTTCTTCACCACGTATGGTCGGTCTTCAGTAGTCGGCATGTAACTGCCAACTCCCACTGGCTGAGTTAGCTTGGCGCGGCGGCAGGCACACACGCTTCACTACCAGAGCCTTAGCCCCCAATTATAGTGACTTACCACTGTACCAGTCAGAAGTTAAGAGAAAATAAGAGTAGTTACGTGCACTAAGAGAGAGCAAGAGAGCGAGAGTTTGGGAGCTTAAGCCTTCAAGCTGTAAAGCACAAAGAGAAATGCAAAAATGCAGATAAGCGAATCGCTGCACAAAACTAATTTGCAATTAATATAGTTATTAATACACAAAAAAACCGCATCATGCACACTGGAAGTGAAACGGTGAATTATGATTTACTCAGGATAGAAGTTTTAAATAAGCCCCGGTGGTTTAAAGCAAAGATTTTACACAAATACGAGGCGCAAAACAAAAACACGACCGTTCACTTTGACAGAGAAAACGATTCAGCGGATAGGAAATTAAAACCTACGTACTACTAAATCAAATTGGCCGCCATCGATGACGCGTGGAATCGGTTTGCGACGAACCATCTATCTCAATATTCCTGAAAATATATAACCACTGAGTATACCAAGTTCTACGATGACTGTCGTGACACATACAAAGAATACAGAGCGAACATGCACGACAATATAGAACAATCAATAAGCCACGCTGATGCAAATCCAGAAGCGGGAAGTATACAACAGCCCATGATAGCATCAGACAGACTCAGATCGGCATGTCGCCGACAAAGGGCGATATTCGAGTCTATAAAAGACATCAAGCAACGAAGACGTGCACTTGCCCAGAGTCAGCATCCCAAAATTCGATGGAGATCTGCTCAAATGGACTCAATTTTTCGATATATTCAAATGCATGGTCCATGACACTAACATGCCCACCGTACGGAAAATGTGGTATCTCAAAAATACCGTAACCGGAGAGACAGATAGGTTGATAAGGCATATCGATCTTGAGCAAGAAAATTACTTGCATGCATGGGGTATATTGATTGATGCTTACAACAATCCCCGACATGTAGCAGACACGATTCTCAATCGTCTCCTGCAACAACGCACAAATAGTGACGATCCGAAGTCATTAAAAGTATTATACATTACAACGATTGAGTCCCTGGCATCATTAAAGGGACTTGGCATCGATGTATCTAGGTGGGATACAATATTGATTGCTATCATAAAACAAAAATTAGACTTTGCAATTAGAGCTACAGGGCTTGGATACAATGGTCAGCTTCCTGGATCAACTAATTCGAGTACTGGAGACAAGAAAAGAGGCCAACAGGCAAAAAGGGAGCAAATAAAATCTACATGTACCTCTGCCAGCGCTAGAAAGGTATCTAACTGTCATCCGCTTTACAAATGCGATGATTTCTGCAACAAAACAGTACAGTAAAACTCAATTGGGTACAAAAACAACAGTTGTGAGTAAATTGCTTTAGCAGTGACCACAAGGGAAAGGAATGCCGAGACAAAAAACACCATACATTGCTGCATCACCAAATCAGGTGCAGCAACCGAGCCACAATCGCTTGCTGCAGGTGCAGCAAACAACAAAAGTTACAACCTACTCGCCACCGTCAAAGTGGCAGTAAAAGCAAGCAATGGCCAGGTTGCGACCTTCAGAGCTTTGATTAAATCAGGATCACAAATAAATTTGATTTCTGAACGAATGGCTTCAATGCTATCACTAAAACGCCACGGTACTTCACTACGTATCGAGTGAATTGGAGACAATCCAAAAACAAGTAGAGCCAGAGTAAATGTTCTGATGAAATCGATGCATAATGATTTTACTCAACAAGTTGAAGCTTTTGTGTTACCACACATCATAGCTGATCAACCGGCTCATCAGTTAAATTCTACAAATCTGCAGGTCCCGAGCAACATTGCCCTAGCTGATCCAATCTTCGACAAGCCAGGAAAGATTGACATGCTCATCGGAGCCGATCACTACTATTCATTGCTTCTACCAAACCAGACTCTATTAAAGCCAGGAGGCCCAATTCTTCAAAATACAAAACTTGGATGGATTGTGGACGGAAAAGTTTCGGCGGAGCAATTTGTGCAGCTGCAGCTACAGATGAAGAAATTGATATGCTGTTGGAACACTTCTGGACTTTAAAAACTCTGGAAACTGAAGAAAAACACCGATCACCGATGGGTCATTGCGAAAATTCATTGTCAAACTCCTATTTTCTGAACAATCTTCAGTCCTGTGGGCATCACAAAAAACTGCAACAAACAGATTCCTGCCACTGGAGCGGAGAACTTCACCTGATATCTGGAAAGGGTACGTGGACTTTATGGAGGAGTATGAAGGACTTGGACATATGAAACAAGTTCATCCCTCAAACATACCAGCGGATCACTACTTAATCCCACACCACTGTGTGCTTAAACCTGAAAGCAGCACAACAAAACTACGGGTAGTATTTGAAACTTCCTGTAAAACCACAAGCAACAAATCTTTAAATGATATAATGCATGCTGGACCCACGGTCCAGAGCGAGCTGTTTGCAATCTTGCTACGCTTCCGCACGTACGCAAATATGTGTTCACAGCAGACAGAGAAAATGTATCGGCAAGTATGGATGCACCCTGATGATCAATTTCATAAATTAATCGTCTGGAATAAGAATCCATCTGACGACCTTAAGTATTACCGACTCAAAACCGTCACCTACGTTACAAGGTTGCTCCATTCCTAGCTACAAAATGCACGGATTATTTAGCTGAGAAGATCAAGAATAAACTACCGCTTGGATCATCCGTATTAAAGCATGATTTCTACGTCAACGACTGCCTTTCTGGAGCGGACAGTATTCCGGAAGCAGTCTAAATTCAACGAAAACTAGACCAAATATTGTTGCCATCCGGATTTAAGCTCCGAAAATGGTGCTCGAACAAGGAACAAGTGTTAACCGAAATTCCTAAGGAAGACTGTTTGGTCATGCCCTCTCGAAGTAATGGCCCAGGCCATAGGTAACTCCATTTATCTATGCACAACCTCGGCCTTTGCCCTAAGCACAGCTTCGGCCGCCTATTTTGCCGAAGCTATCAGTCAGTTGTCTTTCGATAGTTCTATACGAGATATCAATTCGGGCGCAGCATAGTTGTTGTTCGCTTACTCATTAACTCGAGCGCTGCCAGTATTGCTGTTGATAAATTGATAAAACAATCGCGTTTGTTTTAATTAAGTTAGTGAAAAAGCTCACTAGCTCAACATTTGGTGACCCCGACGTGATAAACATTATCGTTAAACAAATAATTCGTCTTAAATAGTTAATGCTTGTCCCCTTGCATTGCCTCGCGTTTCGGTACATATATACGTGCGCCCAATACATAACTCTATTCGCGTTCATCGGCCGCCGCTGTCTTCGGTGGTAAATAAATGCACAGTGAATATCAAACTATCACAGAGAAGCTACGTTTAATTGCGGATTCCCTTTTGGCTTATATATAACCTGAAAACATTTGATATTAAAATGTCGCTCGATCCATTATTTTACAAGCTGAAGGCTTTAGCGTTGCTCAATCGCATTAAAGGCCTCCGCACCCAGCTCACCAGGAGTAAAATGAGTGATATGCATAGTCTGGAGTTAGAAATTCGATTGGAAATGGTTGAGGAATTAAAGGCATTGTTTTCGTTGGCACATGATAAGTTGGAGGAGCTGGACTACGACGAGATTGGCAGCAAAACACGGGAAGGTTTTGATGAGGTGCTGGTGGATCTGCTGACTAATTTACACCGTGAAATTGGAAGGAGACAGGAACAGTCCCCAGTCCTACCGGAGTCCAAGAATTCATCGGAGGCTGCACGGCAGTAGTATGTCGACAGTATCAATTATAATCGACCAGGAGGTCGATTTCCCAAACAGTGCAAAACCGATGCCTGTTGCAAACCTGAGAGGACCAGCTGGAAAAATTAACCCCTTTTTGGCGGCTTTTGAAACAATGGGCCCCCAGCACTAATTGTCTTCAATTCAGAAACCGTTGAAGACCTGAAGAGCTTAACTCCGGCACCCTTTTCTGACGCCGCTCCATTGCCATCTGAACTTGATGTCACTGGGCTCAATTTTACTCGTCTGGATCGCTGGCAGAAGATAGGCTACTATCAACATATCTTTTGCTCCCATTGGCGTGAGGAATGCAGAATGCAGCGTTTGTTTTAATTAAGTTAGTGAAAAAGCTCACTAGCTCAACAAAGACATTGTCAACAATGTCAAGCTAGACGAAAAACTGAAACACTACAATGTGAAGACCTTGGGTCCTCTATGGATACCACAAAAGGATCAACTGAGTGGGCGATCCCAAAAGAGCGAAGGTTCAACTATCACCAAACGAGTTGTGAGTTCTGAATCTGCACAGATATTCGACCCACTAGGACTAATTGCCCCTGTTGTTGTGAAGGCAAAAATATTTACAACGATGTCAGAAAAAATCCCAGCACAGAGGAAGAAGCTGAAGCTTCCGTTCCTTCCAACGTTGCTGGCAATGCTACTCATCCTCCCACTGGCAATGGGACAACCAATAAATGTGACGCAGATCACAAATCAACCCGGAATGTTCTACGAACGACTCGGCACTTCCAGAATGGCATTTTCAGAATGGACCATCATCGTCTACTACGACTTGAAACCATATTTGACCGATATGAGAATACTATCTGACGGGATTGCTGAACTAAAACATAAGTGTTCAGAACTACGAAATGCTAATGCCTGTAACTCTATACTTGAGCATTTTCAACATTTATATGGCGAGTTACAAGCAGGAAATGATTTGATTAACCACTCCCGACAGCGCAGATCACCACTTGATATAGTCGGAAACGTAGCGCACTCATTATTCGGCGTGCTTGATTTAAGCAATGAAGAAGGAATGGCCAAGGTCATAAACGAAGTCAAATCCAACGATGATGTGATCACTGTGAATTTCAGTTGTTTAACAAGAAGACTGAAACACTATGTGAGACTGTTCAAACAAAACCTGATTTGATTTGGACAAAGACGCATCAACGGAACAGATGGATGTTTGCGACACACAGTCCCATAGAGCTTCAAGCTGTGTGCAAGGGAAAACCTTCTACAGTACACCTTGAAGGAACCGGCTTGCTATCACTCTCCGCAGGCTGCACCGCGCGCAACTTAAAAATTTGTGTTGGCACATTCAGCACTACGATCAGCAAAACGAAATCAACATATGTTCGTTTTGGCAATATCACCAAGTTTGACGTAGAAGAAACATCAGAACCAACTCAAGAAACTACAACCCGAGTATCCGAACTAGACGAATTAGATGTCCTACAACAAAGGCTGACCAAACTGAAGGATACAACATGGAAAAATCACTCCAGAACTGCGCAGCATCATCATGTAGCTGCCTATGTGGCCTTAGCAATATCAATTATAGTAAGCATTGCATTCATTCTACGACGACAATGCAGCAAATGGAAGCCACGACAACGGACCTCCAAACCTCAGGAAAACGCTGAGCAGTCGTTACCGGAACCTACCCCACGCAGGTTTGCTTTCAACATCAGCGATGGTTGAACACCTGTTTAACGGCCGGGAGAATGTTCAGTCTCAGCAATATGTTTATGCACTAACAAAAGTTGCTGACTTGAAGAAGTCGAATTGGGCACCGTTCCCATTTCTGCATAGATCATAATACACAGTAACCCACATTTTATTTACACACAATTCCGTTGACATAAGCATATTCTTTATACTTTGTTTAGCTATAAATACCGTTAAGTTTCCTCAATAAAATCAGTAATTGTTTTGACCACAATGCAAGCGTTACTCATTTGGCTGCATTCAACAGAGGCTGTCGCTGAGTCTTCAGACCCTCATGTGCACCATCTATAGTCCAACTGGTTCATGTTCTAGTTGCGGCGACACAAGGCAGACAGTTCAAGTACTGTATGCCAGGCACCTTAGCCTACACACTAACAATCTACGTTTGGATATAATTGAATGTTATATTCTTAAGAGGCGATCTGAAAGACAAATAAAACACACGAAAACATATACTTAAACTTTTGCCTGGCCCATGATACAATTATACAACGTAATCTAATCAGCTTTGACAAGGACGATAAATTGACAGCTCTCTCGATCCGCTCTGAGAGACGCACTCTACGTTTGACTTTTTTTTCTCTGACAGGCGAGAAATTATTTTCTGTCATAAATAAAATTAGTTATTTAAAGAAAAAGTTGAGATAAATGAATTTTTTTAGAAAGATTTTTAACAAATATATAACAAGATATTTACAAATTAAACATGTAATATTATTTTAGCAATATTTTTAAGAGTTTTTGGCCAACTAATATTTGCATTTGTTTTTTTTTTATTATACCTTTGCAGAGGGTATTATAATGATGCCATGATATTTGTAACGCTGTGAAGGAGGCATCTCCGACCCCATAAAGTATATATATTCTTGATCAGCATCACCAGCCGAGTCGATCTAGCCATGACCGTTTGTCTGTTGGCCGTCTGTCGGTTTCTACGCGAACTTGTCTCTCAGTTTTTGAGCTATCGGGCATCATCAGCGTAGTCTTATTTCTTTAGCACGCAGTATATATGTCGGAACAGCCGAAATCGGACCACTATATCCTATAGCTGCCATAGGAATGATGGCGAAATTAATGTAAAAAAAATTTTAACTTTTCTGTTTTTCAACGCATTTCTATTAATTTCGAGATATAGTTGTTTTTTTATAGTTCTTTATGTACGGTTTTAATCACATTAAGATCGAACAACTATATCATATAGCTTCAATAGAAACGATCGATCGATTTAAATGAAAATGGGAAATTATTCATGTAAAATGTAAAATTCTACATGTAAAATCCTCTATATATATAAAAATGGATTGCTGTTCGTTAGTCTCGCTGAAGCTCGAGAACGGCTGGACCGATTTGGCTAATTTTGGTCTTGAATTATTCGTGGAAGTCCAGGGAAGGTTTAAAAGTAAAAAAAAAATATGAGTATGCAGCCAATAGCCATTTTCAACAGCCATTTTCTTTTTCACATACATAACTAAAACGGCTGCTTTGATATTATGTCAGGTAATTTTCGTCAAACATTTTCTGTCGTTTGTATAAATGGTGAGTCTAAAACTGTTAAAGTTTACTATATATATGTGCGTGTACTTTCCTCATTTTCTCAAGACCAATACGAGCAAATATAGGAAGGCGAACGCGTAGTACAAATGGGGTATGACAAAGACGATCACGGAGTGCAGATGAAGGTAATGCACGAAATAGATCTGTTGACCCCGTACCTGTAGTGAATCACGAATACGTCGTGCTGTTTTGGCTGAATTCAGCCAACCATTTTCGGAGCGCTCCGAGTTAGGATCGATAAGGGACTCCCGAAATAGCACCTTAAAGGAGCGTTTTCGGAGCGCTCCGAAGTGGGATCGAAAAGGGACTCCCAAAATAGCACCTTAAAGGTGCGTTTTCGGAGCGCTCCGAAGTAGGAGCGAAGAGGGACTCTGAAATTGCACCTTAAAGGTGCGTTTTCGGAGCGCTCTGAAGTAAAAGCGAAAGTAGACTCCAAAAAGGTGCAATTTCCGAAGTTGGAGTGAAAAGGGACACCAAAAAAGTTCCTCGTAGGAGCGTTTAGGGAGCAGAATTTGGTATAGTATGCATTTGTTTTTATCAGCATTCTCTGATTTACCTGAATGGCGACATGCTTAGTGTGCTGGACTTTAAATCTAAAGGTCACGTGTTCGAGTCCCAGTCGGAACAATTGTGTTTCAGAAATGTAAGTGGCTTTATAAAACATTTATAATATTTACATCCACTTAACAGTAACATATTAACTTACATAGCAATGTCGGTTAGGTTATCTTTGGACGATTGGACTCCTTTTTTAAAAATCTATAAGCTAATAGAGGAGTCCGCACGGAGTCCTTGCGGTTTATCTTCAGGAGCATTTTGGGACTCCGAAAACACTCCTTCTAAGACTCCTAAAGGAGCACTGTTTTCATATAAATTGAAAAGGCCATTTTCTCCCGGCACCTTTCGGAGCCTCCCTAGGAGGGTTTGAGCTCCGCACAGGGAGTCCTAAGGGAGCACCCTGCGGACTCCACTGGTTGGCTGGGAAATGATAAATGTACGGATACATTGAAATGATGGACGCAATATGTCCGCGACTCTTCCGCAATACTTCCGCGACTCTGTCGCGATACTTTCCGCTATACTTCCGCGATACTTCCGCAATACTTTCGCGATACTTCCGCGATACTTCCGCGACTCTTCCGCGATTCTTCCGCGATACTTCCGCGATATTTCCGCGATACTTCCCCGACTCTTCCGCAATACTTTCGCGATACTTTCGCGATACTTCCGCGATACTTCCCCGACTCTTCCGCGATACTTCCGCGATTTTTCCGCGATACTTCCGCGACTCTTTTGCGATACTTTCGCGATACTTCCGCGATACATCCGCAATACTTTCGTGATACTTCCGCGATACTTCCGCGACTCTTCCGCGATTCTTCCGCGATACTTCCGCGATACTTCCGCGATACTTCCGCGATACTTCCCCGACTCTTCCGCAATACTTCCGCGATACTTCCGCGACTCTTCCGCGATACTTCCGCGACTCTTCCGCGATACTTCCGCGCTCCTCCGTGATACTTCCGCGATTCTTCCGGGATTCTTCCACGATACTTCCACGACTCTTCCGCGATTATTCCGGTACTCTTCCGCAATACTTCCGCGATACTTTCGCGATACTTCCGCAATACTTTCCTGATACTTGCACGACTCTTCCGTGATTCTTCCGCGATACTTCCCCGACTTTTCCGCGATACTTTTGCGATACTTCCGCGATACTTCCGCGATTCTTCCGCGATACTTCCGCGACTCTTCCGCGATACTTCCCCGACTCTTCCGCANATACTTTCGCGATACTTTCACGATACTTCCGCGATACTTCCCCGACTCTTCCGCGATACTTCCGCGACTCTTCCGCGATACTTCCGCGATACTTCCACGACTCTTCCGCGATTATTCTGGTACTCTTCCGCAATACTTTCGCGATACTTCCGCGATACTTCCGCAATACTTTCGTGATACTTGCACGACTCTTCCGCGACTCTGCCGCGACTCTTCCGCGATTCTTCCGCGACTCTGCAGCGACTCTTCCGCAATTCTTCCGTGAAACCTCCGCGACTCGAGGGGGAAAATCTTTTTTACATATAGTGCCATCTCTGATACATAGCATGCGGTGCGTGTTACATTGACATCTACTCATTGTTCTCTGCTCAGTTAATATTATGTGACAAACCGGTATTGTAAAATAAATAAGATATTTCTTTTATAACATTTCAATTGGAAACCATCAACTCAATCACGTGAATTGTCCAGACGGACGGACAGACAGACAGACGGACAGACAGACGGACATGTCTAGATCGACTCGGCTGGTGATGCTGATCAACAATATATATACTTTATGGGTTGGAGATTCCTCCTTCACAGCGTTGCAAATATCATGGCAAAATTATAATACCTTCTGCAAGGGTATACAAATATCAAGGTCTGTAAGCATTTTACATTTTACATGTAGAATTTTACATTTTACATGTAGAAATTTACATTTAATTATAATTCGTCCGAACCCTTCTATGGCAGCTATATGATATAGTTGTCCGATCTTAATGAAATTAAGACCGTAATTCTAAAACTATAAAAAACGACTATATTTCAAAATTCATAGAAATTCGTTGAAAAAATTTTTTTTTTCATTAATTTTGTTATCACTCCTATGGTAGCTATACGATATAGTGGTCCGATTTCGGCTGTTCCGACATATATACTGCGTGAAAAAAAATAAGATTAAGCTGAAAATTTCAGCCCGATAGCTCAAAAACTGAGAAACTAGTTTAAGTAGAAACCGACAGACAGACGGACAGAAGGACGGACAGACAGACGGACAGACAGACGGACAGACAGACGGACAGAAGGACGGACAGACAGACGGACAGACAGACGGACATGGCTAGATCGACTCGGCTGGTGATGCTGATCAAGAATATATATACTTTATGGGGTCAGAGATGTCTCCTTGACTGCGTTGCAAATATCATGGCAAAATTATAATACCCTTTGCATGGGTATAATGAAGACCAGATGGAAATTGTTGAGATTTTCGCTTTGAACTAACGAACGCTTAAAACTGCTTAGGGTTATCCTGGAACTCATGTCTGCAACGAATTAAGTAATTTTTGTAGCATTCGGAATTGTGGTTAGAATTCTGCTTACCACTTATATAATGTCCAAACTTGTCAACGGACATGATGATTATAATCACATTTAAATATAAGCACGCAAATATATACTAACTTAATCTATAATTTGAGCCTCTTTAAACTCTTCAATTATCGATGTAATTTCATTTGTGTGATAAGTATGTCCCGCTGATTGAGAGGCAATTAAGAGTTGTAGTCGTTCTACTAGCTCATTTGGATCATCCCAATAAACATAACTTGAATTCCTTATATCGAGTTTCATCAATCCAGATACGGAGACAATTGAATTGGTGGGTTTGGGAGTAGACTCAGCATTCGATGATTTTGATAAAAGCGGTTTTATAATTTTTCTATATTTTACTGCCCTCGTTGTTTTCACCTGTCCTTTTGATTGAAAGTTTCTTCGATATAAATTAGTTTTTAATACAAATTTCTCGATATATTTCTAACTCATTTGTATTATAATTTTGTGGTAAATTGTGGAATATTTAAAATACAGTCCACTAGTGAGATGATAGTTTTAACCATTATAAATTCAATTTTATTGTTGGATACATTAATGTGACTATTTCCCAACATTAATTCACCATTCTTATTTTTATATGGACCATACGTCTTGTCTAAAAGGTGAACTCGCGCGAGCTCACTAATATTTAAATTTTTTTTATACTTTCTTAATGTTATGGTTACTGATGAGCTATTGTTGGTGAATGATGTGAGGGAAGACTCGGTGATCCAATCGATGAATGGGGAGAGAATTGGTTTTGAAAACTTGTGGTGAATAGGGAGAGGTTAGGTTCGGTAATTCACTCGAAGTGTTTGCTATGTGTTGATCCGCTACCAAAAATGATGAGTCCTCTATAGCTGGTTGAGAAAAGAATTGATCATCATAATCATCATCATCATCTTATTCACTCTTCAATCTTGAATTCAATGTAGTATAATCATCATCATTTTTAGCTTTCATATTTGGATTATTTGCAGTGTAAAATAAAAGTTTCTTCTTTTTCACAAGAGGTGTACTATACCTAATGTCTATTGGACTATAGTTTTGATTATTTTTTATTTCACACTTAATATATATATATATATATATATATAATATATATATAATATATATATATATATATATATATATTATATATATATATATATATATATATATATATATATATATATATATATATTATATATATATTCATGATTCGTGAAATACTTCACAGTATATTTTTAACCACATGGGTGTAATAACTGATCACATTCTGTTACATAAAGTAAATTAAAAATATGAATCAGAATATTTTAACTCAGTTGACAAAAGGCCGAGATGCACTAAACAAAATTTTAGAACTAAAACATTTCAAAAACCAGAATATTATTATTATATTAATTAATAATATTATTATATTAACCTATAACTGAACGTTTACATGAACTTGTTAATAAAATATATATTATATATATATATATATATATATTATATTATTATTTATATTTTTATATAATTAATAGATTGTTAATTACACAAAGTTTGAGTGGTACCCTGTTCTGATAACCAGATATATTAGAGAGAGCTGGTCTGATAACCAGCTGGTCTGATAACCAGATCTATTAATAGAGCTGATCTGATAACCAGATCTATTAATAGAGCTGGTCTGGTTGGAATTCCCATTTCCCATTAAAAATTAGTTTTTTTAAATTTTAATAAAGTTTTTAATATTTTTTTTAATGCTGAAAAGTGGCCGAAATTCCCATTTCCCATTCAAATTTTGTTTTTAAATTTTATTAAACTTTTATTTTTTAGTTGGTGCTGAAAAATAATGGCTGAAATTCCCATTTCCCAATAAAAATTTGATTTTTTTAAATTTTAAAATGTTTTTTATTTTTATATTTATTATAAAAAAAAATTTATTTGTTTAAGTCAAAGTAAATGTTACCATCATCTTTTTTAGTTAAGGTATAGGATTTTATGCAGAATAAATCAAAAATACAATCATCTATGTGACTATATCTGTCTGGAATGTATACAATATCTCTAAGCAATTCTACTTTAATACTATATCCATACTTTACCCTTACTCGTTTGGCTGAAACGATTATGTATGGGATATTTATTTTCAATTCTTTTATTGCTATCTTACTCTTAATAATGCATAAGTTAAGAGCACTCATAAGAAGATCCTCCTCAATATCCATCATGAGGGCATTGAGGTGAGTTACCGCTACGGGTAATTCATTGATTTTAGGTGTTGTTGTGTTGTTGTTAATGTTGCTTGCCATCTTTTTTTGTGTAGGGGAGACTGCTGGTGGTGGTTGAGCTGTTGGAGGTGATCTGTGAGGCTGCTGGTTGTCCTGCTGATGGTGAGACTGCTGGTGGTGGTTGAGGTTGCTGCTTGGTGTCCTGCTGACGGTGAGACTGCTGGAGGTGATCGGTGGGACTGTTGGTTGTCCTGCTGACGGTGAGAGTGCTGGTGGTGGTTAAAGTTGATGCTGGTTGAAGTTGCTGCTGGTTGTGTTGCTGAGACTGCTTCTAGTCGAATGATATTTTTCCTTGAGGCACGGCCTGATTTTTTTAGCAGCCAAGAACACATTTCTCCTCCCACCACTTCAATTTGTACACTCATGTTGTGGATTAAAGGTTACAAAGACAGGTAATTACTCGCTTCCGACCATTTCTCCCCCCACCACCTTCAGGTAAGTGGATGTTTCCACTTAGGTGAGGCAGATAGGAACATTCAGGTAAGGGTATGCTTCCGCTTTTGTAATTACACTGCTTCTGGTAATTACACTCAAAAACTCAAGACTCAAATGTCCACAGTTCACAGTCCCAAATTTTTGGTATCGATTATAATTGTAGTTAAAGGCTAGTACGCAGATGCTCGAACAGCTCGCAACCCCAAACAGATTTAATCTTTTTCCAGTGTGACCGCTTCTTAAAACGCTCTTCGGTATTTTTGGGAGGTAAATGATGCGGTCATACCAATCTTAAATCAGCTGTGTTTGTTGACAAACTAATTTATTTGAAATATAAAGTTAGTCAATATGTTTAACGATGAAGCTACGATAATTGTCTCTTCCTTGTTAAAGTCCATTGTTCTGCATTTTCGCATCTTGGTTAATTTAGCGTTTTCCATATTTTTGAACCAAACAAATTAAGAAATTATAGAAACAAATTAACGCAACAAATTAACAACTGTTTTTCGGGATATAAATGTAAATACAATGCGTACGAAATGCCGTTAACTCGTGAAAACTTCAATTAAAGCGCAGCAAAGAGAGATAGAGTGAGATGCCAATAGTTGAGAGCAGGCCGTTTTAATAAATTATTTATTCTGTTCGTCACCCCGCTCTGGAAATACCAAAAATCTGCCCTCGCGCCACCTGGTATTTTTCTGGTATTTTGTTCGTTCATCTGCGTACCGGCCTTTAAAACAGGGCTTTCGGAAAGTGTTTCCCGACCATTGACCTCTCGCTCTCTCTCACTGCTTAAAAACGCTTTCCAAAACTATCGAAATAATATGATGTTAATCCCCTTTTAAAATTTGGTATCCAATGCGTACCTTTTGATGTTGAGTTTGCTAGATTTATTATTCCTGATTCGATGTTATTTGGGTATTTTGGTAACTCATCTTTCATATACACACCTCGAAAAAATGGAATATTTTTAGTTGCATACTTTAATATATCAATATTAGATAGCGCTCTTTTGGGTAGCATGCTTAGTAGTTTTTTGGATTCCGTGTTTTATTTTTAATATTTTTTGAAAATGAAAATCCATATCCTTTTTTTGTATGGGTGAAAATACAGTCCTGCCCCCAAAGCTACAGTTTCCATTCGTTTGTTTCTTTTGCTCTGCAAGTTGTTGTTTTGCCATTTTCGCATTATAAGTAATTTTACAATCGCTCCGCTACCTGAGGCAAAGCTACCCACAGCGCTTAAAGCTGTAAGAACTGGAACAAGCGGCAAGAAACCACCCACTTTGGGGACGGTTATAACCCGTGGAATTACAAAATTTTTTCTACATCCTATTGAGTTAGATATTGCTTTGCGTGCAACTTTTATTGCATTCAAGATATCAAGAGGTTTATTCTTTCTAAATTCTTTTGAAGATTGTTTGATTATTGAGGGACTCCATTCTTTGACCCCATTCCAAATTTTTTCTTTGATTTCCATTTATTTGTTACAAAATAAGCTGCTGCTCTCCTAAACTACTACTTGATAATTGATCCCACGCCCTTTTAATTAAAGCAGTGTCTGCTCAAGTCTGTACTATTTGAATAAGCAATATCGTGTTCCCTACAAGCTTCATCCAAAGCATTGATTCCACGATCACCACGCGTTAATCGTTTCTGAAGCTTTGTGCCTGGCCCACAATAATTGTATCCATGTATATGAGCTTCAAAGGGCAATGTATTTATTATATTATTGATAAAACCACTTCCAGCCTTGACATTTGATTTGCGACTAATTATATTATAAAAATGTTTTCCCATTTTATATACACCTTAATCATCGAGAGATTGTCATCGAATGAAGTTCATTTCCAATTAACATGCGATTATTAAGACAATCCAAAAGCATTATAGTACGAAAAGTTGAGGGGGGGAGTCATGGGGGGAATAATCTTCCACGTCACAGCTCTTTGTTACCAAACACAATTAGAGCATCAATTGTGGGTCCATCCAATTCTGGAAAAACTAATGTGATGATAAGTTTAATTGAAAGTCCAAATGGTCTTAAATTTGAAAATATTTATATATTTTCAAAGAGCTTATACCAACCGAAATATAAATATTTGGAAAATCTTATTAAACCAATAAAAGAAATCGGATATTTCACATTCTAGCTAATGACGAAGTTGTGTCTTCGGAATATAGACTCATTCTATTTATCTCAAACGTATACCCATATTCCGAAAAATTTAATACGCGATAATGCGAATTTTATTATTTTGTTTAATCAAGATGGATTAAACATAAAGTATATATGGAGAGATCATTGTGAAATGGATTTTAATACATTAATGAATATTTCACAGAATTTTTTCAAATTTTTTCAAAGAATAATTTCAAAGGATGATGAAATGAAAACTGGACGATTAAGAAAGGGATTTGATCAATTTATTATACTTAAATAAATGTATAAGTATATTGCGTTGTTTGAGAAAAAAGACAGTTCAGACTCAAGCTTCATAATGTCTACATCGTTAAAAATCACCTTAACTGGAAACACATCAGTTATAACTGAAAATTTTTTCCACAAATTGAGTTTAAGCGAAATTATGACTTTTATCATTGACTTTTATACATTCAATTCTATTCCAAATGTTGATATGGGTAACAATCTCTTCCATATTGCAAATAAAGTCATAGAAATACCAATGGGTTCATATGAGGTTGATGATTTAATAAAATATATTATTAACAGACTCAAGGAGTATAGACTTCATAACATTATAAAAATGGAATGTAACATCAACACATTACAAGTTCAAGTTTCAGCTAAAAATGAAACAGTATATTTTAATCATGAAAGATCAATTGAACGGTTGTTTGGATTTAATAAACGTAAATTAAGACCACATGAAAATGAAATTTACATCTCAGATAATCCAGTAAATTTGGAATTAATGTCCCCCCAGGATATAAAATGAATATTACACCTCGAAATTTGATTGTCAACTCCAGAGAAATAAGTATACTCGAAGTACGGATAATGGATCAGAACGGAGATTTAATCAATTTAGTACATAGTATTAGCTGGAAAGTACCACATATTGCTCCAAGTGATAGTGCTAAAATTAAAATGTTTAATGTTGTTAAAAGTGTTAAATAAATCCTAAACTAGTGCAGGGTACCCATCATGTGTGGAATGTTAAGCTGTCGGCGAATTGAGAACGTCCACGGTTCGCTGTCATTGCGTTTACATTGGATGGAAAACTAATAACAAATAATTTGAGAAATGCCAAAGTATATTTAAACTCTAATGTCTATCCCTATTAGGATTTGAATATTAAATACAATGAAAATCGGTTTGCAGTCATGTATGACATGTATGTGAGATTACAAGAAAGCTACTACAATCGGGAGGCTCGTCCGCTTCTATCTCCGATGGAATTCATGACGAAGGCTCCCAGTCAGTCAAATCAGGACCGATTAATGTTAAAATTTTCACAGAACTAACTGCAGCAAGTGAGAAGAATACAAAAGTATATTGCCTTCTCAAAGAGTGAGATTCGCACTCTAACAGGCTACCTAACCGGTCACTGCAACCTAAGGTATCACCTTAAAAAATTAAAACTTTCAGAAATCGACACATGTAGATTCTGTGAGCTGGAGCCAGAAACATCAGAACATGTTCTAATTGAATGCCCCTCACTTCAATAACTAGGAACTTATGAACTTATCCCCCCCTACAGGATTTGGGAAGAAATAGACCTCGCCAAAGTGCTCTCCTTTATCAGAAGCCTAGGAATAGAGGCTCTACATTAATCCTACAGGCCGGCACAAAAGACCTAACATCTTGTCGCGGTGCAAGAAGGCCCTAGTAATAAGAATAATATTGCCTTCTCATTCATGATCGTCTAGTTGAATACACACCATTGACTTGATTAGTTCAACGTGTTGTGTAACAACTTTCAAAAAACTTTGGTCATTCAAATTTTGAAAATCATTACAAGTAGACGTGCACGGATCCGAAAACAATTCAAAATGTTCTCACTCAATAACAAACTCAACAACACAACGCCCATTACAATCCAACAACTTGTTGTCAGAATAAACAATTTCATTAAATTATTTAAGGATCAAATTTTCCCCGAACATATGGAATACCTGGAGGACTCATTAAAATATTTTAATATAAGAATGGGTGATACACCGCTGGTTTCCACTGTACATGGAGAACATTTTACAACTTGTAGTTAGGCGCATTTTGATGAAAGCATTGTCACAGATACCTGCGCCTGTCATTTGTTTAGTGTACGCAACAACAAATCTCTAAAAATTATAAAAATGTATGTTAATTTTGAACATCGCTTCTAGATGAAAAAATAAAATGATAAAATATATACAACAAAATATATAAGTATGTTTTCATTTTTAGTGGAAATGGGAAAGTTATTTTTCAGACAAACGATCGAAATGGGGTTGCTTGCGGTACCTGCATATACCTAAGTGTTTGTGTACAAGCAACCTTCGAAGATAGAATTTGTCCTTTTTGACAAAGGGAAAACGAAAGTGAGGGTCGTGCATTAGGAATCAACATGCGTTCACTTGGTTGCGGTATCTGTATATGGGTAAGTGTTTGTGTAAAACAACCTTTTGTCATAGGAAATATCGGCAGTCAATTAGGGTGCGCTTGCGCACAAGGTGACACACGTTAAAGGTAATTGCTTTGGGAAGAAGTGGCTCGTGTGGTTGTATGTGTCATCACCTTTTTGACAAGGAAAATCATTTATGAGGGTCGCGCATTAGGGATCAATTTGCGTGCACTTGTGTGCGGTATCTATATATGGCTCAGTGTAAAAACAACCTTTTTAAGGTTGATCCCTTAAGGATCCATTAGGGTGCACTTGAGCACCCGTGTTTGCACATCACCTTTTTGACATGTGGAAATGCAATTTTGAGGGTCGCGCATTAGAGAAATCAATAAGCGTTAACTTGGTTGCGGTATCTGTGTATGGGTAAGTGTTTGTGTAAAACAACCTTTTGTCATTAGAAATATCGGCAGTCAATTAAGGTGCGCTTGCGCACGAGGCCTCTGTCTGTTTATCACATATAGCAAAGTTTACAGACCACCGCCTTTGTCCAACACTGTACCTTTACTCTAGTAGACATCTGGCCAAAAATTTTAAAAATTTCTCATTTCACTTAACTTTGAAAATTCACGATAAATCTATTTTTCAACTGATTTCTGGAGTTTTAGGCTTGTTTAATACTTTAGGCGATCAGCTTTAGAAAAAAAAACGTTTTGATTTTCCAACAGATTTTTTTCAAGTGTTTAGGGCGCAAGCAGCATGATTACATTTGAGTTAACGGATTGAAATTACCATTTTTTAAAGTTTATCGACCTCCAGCACACAAAGTACTTATCCAAGTTTATAAAAATCGAAAGGTTAGTTCATTAGCTGTAAAAAAAAACATTCGGCGGCAAAATTTGTTGGCTACAACAAGAGCTATGAAATAAGAAACGTAAAATGAGCAGATTTTTCCTTTGTAAAACTTAAAAAAAAAATCTTTAAAAATACGTTCGTGTTCTGGGAATTCGCGATCTAAGGATTCAACTCTACCAGAATTTCGCATAAACCGCCTTGAAGCATTTTGAGTGTAAACTAGTGTTATCTGGAAGGTTGTATCTTATTAGTTATTTTATATAACTAACTGTTGGTTATATTTTTAACAATCTTCCGGCTGCTTCCCTTGTTAGATTCGGTTTCTTCCTTCTTTAAATAAAGTCGGTTTCACAAATTTAAGTTCGGCAATTTATTTTTTAATGGATTTTCTTTGCAGATTTATGCAATTACTGGGCCCGCAACCTGTTGTGAACGGCCATTAAGTAACACGAAGATTTTAAGATTTAAAAATATTATTTTAATTTGTCAGAACAGAACGTAGTCAAAAGAGAATTTTAAAACCAAGATAGTCAGATACTTATAATTCTTAGACTACTAGATTACATTTGGTTAAGTATCTTTTGCTTCAGTGCACAATGCATCTACACTCACAAAAGAATTACTAGAAGCGTACCACGCATCATGCCCAATATCAAGAACTAGAAAGAGGACCAAGCCACCCTGGTAGAATAAGGACCTATCGCACCAAAAAAACAACCTCAGAGAATTTTTCAGAATCGCGACACAGGCGAACGACGACATAGGAGGAATACAAAACAAGGAGGAATACAAAACACTGCTAAGGGAATACAAGAAGGAACTACGCAACGCAAAAGAAAATCGATGAGAAACTTCTGCTATTATACCAAAAACGGCAAGACTATGGAAGTTGTTAGCAAAGCAACCCACCGTACAGAGTCAGCTCAAACTCGAAGACGGCCAGTGGACTGGGACATCGAAAAGACCCTAACAGCACCAAAGCAATCTCACTTCCCAGCATGCACGGAGGTTTCGGATGCCAATGTGCACCAAGACCTGGTAACCGGAGACGAAATCCCCCAAAATATATCTATTATCTTCTAGAAGAGTCAACTGGGCTATAGACTCCTTTGCGGGTATAAAAGCACCTGGACTAGCCATGCTTCAGGTGACTAAGGAGGAGATCACACTATGGCTCTCAGCAATATACAAAGCTTGTCTAAGTACGGGCTATATCCCTATCCAATGGAGGTCCTCTTGGATTGTCTTCCTGCCGAAAGCCGGAAAATGCAGCCATATGAGTCCCAAGGACTACAGACCGATAAGCCTCACCTCATTTTTACTAAAAACACTCGAAAAGCTGCTGGATCTACACATCAGAAATCTTGTAGGGAGACAAATATCGACCAACCAGCATGCCTACACCAAAAGGAAATCAGTAGAAACGGCACTGCATTCGTTAGTAGCCACTATAGAGAGAACTCTACTTAACAAGGAGTATGCTCTCGGGGTGTTAGAAACGACCAGCACGCATTCTTCCATCAACCTCTGGATAAGGAACCTTCAAGTTGTAGGCGCGTACAATCCGATTGGGGCACCGCTTCCATTGTGAAGGGGGCGCACAGAGGCACACCACAAGGTGAAGTTCTGTCGCCCCTCCAATGGAATATGGTGTCCCAAAAATAACAGCTTACGCCGACGACATAAGCATAGTTATTACGGCAGTTTGTCCATCGACTCTCAGCTGTATCTTGGAATTAACACTAAGGGAGATATGTGAGTGGGCGGAGAAGGTAGGACTCAGTATCAACGCTGACAAGACGGACTTCATTCTTTTTACCAAGAGATACAAGGTACCGCTATGGATCCCCCTGAAAGTCAACTCAACAAGGCTGAACCCTGGAAAAGAGGTTGTACAACAGTCTTATGGATAAAACTCAGCGGCAGGCACTGCTCTGCATATCAGGGGCGCTGAGGTCTACCCAAACAAAAGCGCTCAAAACTATACTTGGTATCGACCCCATAGATATCCACGCGCAACTTACTACAGGAAAGGCAGCACAACGCCTAGTTGCAGCAGGAATCATGTCACTACAAGAATTCGGGCATAGTTCAACATATTCGTAGACATAATAGCGGTTGTACTGTAAATGTACTGGCGAGCAGGGAGGCACCAGATATCCTCAGCACGACAAAGTCAGTGCGGATCTACTGGGTTTCCAGCCAATAGGGCATCGATGGTAACAAGGCAGCGGACGATCTTGCAAAGGAAGGCGTGGCTGAGTGTCATTAATTCCGTAATATTCTACGCGATGCTACATCCAAGCATACATACATATATGCATATATATATATATATATAATTGCTACATACATACATATATCAGCGTCGGCAAAGTCAATGCACTGATTCCACTGATCTCCTCTTCTTTGTTATCTCCACTACCTGAGATAATCCACAGCCACTGCACAGACATCCGCACGCATACATTACCTACCTAATGCATTTAAAAAGACGGGGAATACCGTGACGATAAAGAGAACTCCTCTACTACATATATAGCAAAACAATTAATTCCAAATTAAAAACAGAACAACTTCGAATAAAACAAATATTTATAAGTAAATAATCGATTCTTAGATTTATCCAATTTAGCTAGGTTTTGGGCTATTTTTTCTAATTGGCTTAGCCATTTTTTTGGGTTTAAATAAATTCGCTAAAAAGGCGAAATTGTCTCCAGAGAAAATTGCTTTTTTTCTGTTAACTGCAAAAGGAAAATATTCCACCGTTCTGCGATTACTTCAGGTTGTTCCGTTCCTTTTACTTATCTATTTCCTTTAGCTTAATTTGTTACGTACGCCGGTTAAGGCGACGTGATTCCCACGGGTAACACGGAAGAGAATCAAGAGTTGCCAATACGCTAGTTCCATAGAGAATCACTGGCAAGATTGCACCAGAATTTGGCTCTGGCAAATGACACCGCCAAACGCGCCAAATTAGGCCATGCAATCACTAGCAACCCAACACTGCTGATTTTGCGGAATTTTCAAAAGTTAGAACAAAGACGACCCGAATTGAACCCTAGCCAATAGGAGAAAAGAGGGGAATTGATGACTCTAACTGGGAACACTTTTGTGTTCTATTCCGGTGATTCCTAGGGAAAAGTTGACACAGTCTTTGGTATAAAAGACCCCGGTTTAGCTGTACGAAGAGAGTCAAAGTCAGAGTTAGGAACTGGAAGTCTACTCAGAAAGTCTAAAAATCCATCAATACCAACTTGAATGCGTGCAAACCGCTTAAGTGTAAAAGTCGGATAGCCTTTCGCGATATTGACCGCGGTAAATTTACGGTGCCGATGCGGTCCTTTTAAGGAAGCAAATATCCTTAAGGCTGTTACAACGTCCCGTCGAACA
>VNJW01007115.1:0-15309 GCA_008042615.1 Drosophila auraria | reverse complement strand
TCGCAAACGATTTAACAGCATCTACTCCATGTGGTCATATATTTCACCACCAGTGTATCAGGGATTTCATCCTTGATTCGAACGGGTGTCCAGTGTGCAACCAAAAATGCACCGTACAACAACTATCATTGTCAAACAACCTGCTACCAGAGTTCTCAGCTGCTGATCGAAGGACAGGAGTAGCTAATGCGACCAACAACGACCTACCGGCCGGCAATAACGCAAATAACAATGCGAGCAGAGGCAGAGGAGGAGGAAGAAGAGGCAGAAATGCAGGTCAACGCAGAGGCGCTGGACAACGTACAGGAATGACACTGAGGTCGACACGAAATCACCCAACGAGCCACCACGACCAAAGTCTTGACAAAGATTCAGTAGTAGATACTTCAAGGGCAGAGAACTTAGAGGAGATAGAGAGAGAGAGTAGTACGAGCCGCCATGCAGGCACAGCAACAAAACTTTAGGCAAGAACTTTCTGACATAATACGTGACAATTTGCTCGTAGGTAGCAAGTCTACATTTTGTTAGCTCAACTCAAACCCCAAATAGGAGGATAAGCGACAGGCAAGATCAATCTGGAGAAGCTCAGTCTGCAGGGACGGTTTACCGTGATATTCGTCCGAATACTCAGCACGTTGATAGGTCAAATTCCACAGTACAGCCAGAAAAAGTGTCAAATATTATTCAAAGCTGGCACATCAAGTTTGATGGATCCAAGGACGATTTACAGACAGAGGAGTTCCTTTACCGTGTACAAGCGTTAGCACAGCAGAATTTAAATGGAGATCGTCAGTTCCTGTGTGACCATTTGCATTTATTTTTCGTTGGTAAAGCAAGTGAATGGTACTGGAAGTTCCATCGTTCGTGTCAACAGTTTAACTGGATTGCGTATTGTGGAGAGTTTCGGAATAACTTCAAGAAAAGCGATACTGATTTGGGAATCCATAAACAGCAGGCGTCGTTTCGATTCAAGGACTACCAATTCTAAGTGAAAAAACTCATATCTCGCTTGAGCAATCCAATCTTAGAAGACTCGTTGAGACTTCTCATACGGTCATAGCCGTCGCTACAGCACGAGCTTATGCATTTGCCCATAAACACGTTAGCCTACCTAAGGGAAGAAGTCCGAACTCATGAAAAATTTTGCAGGCAAATGAAAACACAACCAATAAAGAGTCATTTTCAACAACGCTCTTTCGTTTTTCAGTTAGAAGAAGATTTTGACAATAGCGAATCAGCAGGAGCGATTCAGTAGAAGCGATTCAACGCAAACAATTTAAGTGTTGGAACTGCAATAATCTTGGACATCGTTTTGACGATTGTCTGGAAGTTGGAACCGGACAAGTCAAACAACAAACCGGACAAATCTTTACCAATTAGTGTCGAATACCCCCAGCCATACAATATTAGAGCAGCAAAGTACGCAGATCCAAGACAGCGAATCTTCGCATTCGCGTTCATAAAACCAGACGCTCAACCAAGCGCATGCGAAGTTTTTGGGAAAAAGTACGAGGAAGTCGCCAAAGCTGATTTCCGCAATTTTTATGAATTCCGATAGTCGATTGTATACTGATATCAACATAGCTGACCATCACTACGTAGCTTTATTGGGCTAGGGTGCGTCTAAGCTCGAGAAAATGAGGATCGAGTCGAATAACCTATTGCGTATATGTCGGAGAAGCTGTCCAAGGCGCAGCGAAATTATTCGGTTACCGAATTAGAGTGTCTAGCAGTCATCAAAGGCATCAATAAGTTCAGAGCATACATTGAAGGGCAAGATTTTTGTTTCATAACCGATCACGCTTCGCTTCAATGGCTAATGCGACAAAAGGACTTATCCGGCCGTTTAGCGAGATGGTCCATTCGTTTGCAAGGGTTTTCATTCACGACCAAACATCGTCGTGGAACCGAAAATGTTGTGAAAAAACTGTGGATCCCACTTAATCTTTTGGACCAAGTTTTAACTCGCGCGCATAATGAACCCGACGCTGCACACATAGGCATGAATAAAATTATCGAGAAGCTCAGACGTCATCTTCTCTGACCCGGAATGCTTACTAGAATTCGCAATTATGTCTTAGATTGTTCCATCTGAAAGTCATCAAAGAGCCCTAATAAGGTTGTTAGACCACCCATGCGCAGACCCACAACTTCTGACCGCCCATTTCAGAGACTATATGGATCCGCTCGGCCCATATCCGCGGTCTAAGAAAGGAAATATAGGTCTTTTAACTATAGTCGACCACTGCACAAAATTCCATTTCTTACAGCGCTTGCAAAAATTTACTTCCGAAAAGATTTGCGAGTTTCTCGAGAAGCACATATTTTACACCTTAGGGACACCAGAGTCCTTACTGACTGATAACGGGTCGCAATTTAAATCAGGATACTTTAGAGCATTTTTAACCAAATTCGGAGTCAAACATATTTGCACAGCTATTTATTCACCGCAAGCTAACGCAAGTGAGCGAGTATATAGATCGATACTAGCCGCTATTAGAGCTTATATCGGCGCAGACCATACGATTTGGGATTTAAACATAGACACGAAAAGCGCGTCCTTGAGATCCAGCGATTACCGAAGTACAGGATTTTTTCCGTATTTTCTCTGTTTTGGTCAGAACATGGTATCCAACGGGCAGGATTATGAGTTGCTCAGAAATTTGAATAGAATTTGTGACAGACGATGTCGCGCTGAAGACAGCGGACATGTTGAAAACAGCACGACAACAGGCTAAGAAGAAGATTGCTGAATCTCACTTCGCAAACGCTAGGCAGTACAACTTGTGTTGTCGAATCGTTCAGTTAATGGTCGGAGACACAGTATTCGCTCTCAGTTTTGCACAAACCAATGCTGAAAAAAGGTTTAACAGCAAGCTAGCGCCTGTTTTCATCAAAGCTTCAGTCAGGAAAAAGTCCCACATATTACGAGTTAGCAAACGAACCAAATAAGTCCTTAGGCGTGTGTCATTTGAAAGAAATAAAAACCTGAATTGCCGCTAAGACGTGAGTTACTGACCCTTGTTTTCTTTCAGCTAATATAAGAGAGAATTTGTGTGCAGGGAATGAAAAGTGCCGTATATATATTTTTTGTAGGAAGAAGAAGAGACCGTTGAGGCCGGCCGGCAACGTGAACGCCCGTGCGGCGTGATCACGCCGCCCCGTAACCTGCTTAATCACCACCTCAAGTGCACGCTAAGTATAGACCAGGTTACTGAAAGCCCCGTGCAGCCTGTGCAGCAGAGCCTCATGCTTCTGGCCCGGCCTATCCCCAACCTGAAAGACGTCCACGTAAGGAGAGATCCGCTGTCTGGCATGCGAAGACCCACCACCTTTCGTATGCAGTGAGCAAACCGCAAGTTCCGGAAAAGGAAGTCCACCAGAAGTAGTCTTCGTGCAGGCAACTGTAAGGAGTCGATATGAATCATCAGTGCTGCGACGCATAGCTTTTTCATGTTGTTTATATACTGAGTAAAACTTAGAATTTTGGTGGTTTATCTTTTCGGTACTTGTTTATATTGCATACCTAAGCTCTTATTTAGCAGTAAACTTCTTTAATTTCTGAATGTGACCACCCTTGGCGGCCATGCAATATGATCCAGTCAGAAATTAACTTCGAAATTTATTCATAAAGCACTCTAGCACAGCGTCTTTGATGGGCCCACAGAACCTGCATTGCCGGAGTTTTGCGTAAGTGAGAACTATTGCCATTATATTAATTTCTGACTAGTCTATGGTATTATAATTGTGTGCGTATAGAAAAAAGGTTGCAGAACAGTATTTAAAATATTTGATAATGAAAGAAGATATGTTTGGATTTTGAATTGAATTTATATTAAAGGTAAAGGCTTGATGATCGATAAAATGAGTGAAATTGATAACATTTTTTTTTTTTTTTTGTAAATATTAGAATAAGTGTTGAATATGTTTGAATAAAATACTGAATAAAATACTGAACAAGGGATAACCGCCAATAATATCTCATGAGTTATCAAGGTAGGGAGGGTACAGAAAGGGGGCGAACATCATCGAGCCACCATATCTTCTAATATTTCTTGACTAGCCGTTGCCTATCCCGTCCGTACGCAGATGTTGAGTCCGTTTACACCCATTTTTGATTGATCCCTTTAGATTACAGTTTAGTGCACTTAAAAATTTTTCGCGAAGTGCAGAGTGTATTATAGGGAAGACCACGAAGATCCCACGACAATCCGACGAGCCTAGCACCGAGCAATGCTAGAAGTGCACGAACCAGAATCTCCGTATACACTAGGCTACCCGTAGTCTAGTGAACACTGGTCTGGAAACCCTCACGGGCGACCAAAGGCCCTTGCTGTCTGCTGCACGACGTGAACGCCGACTCCATTCTGGGCTCTCTCAACTTGATCGGCATTGAGAGAGGCATAAGAGAATGGATTGGTTCTATGCTGAAGAGCAGGACGATCATAGCCGAACTGAGTGACACTCACCTAACGCGGGTAGTGAGGAGAGGCACACTTCAGGGCGGGGTTTTATCTCCCCTCTTGCTGATAAATATGAACAACATATTGAAAGAACTTAATATGGGAGGTAGTAGCTTACGCAGACGACGTTGTTCTGCTAGTATCAGGACCATACCCCGATGTTCTCAGCGAAATAATGACGGGTGCTCTGGACCGCTTAAAGAAGTTAGCAAAGAACTGTGGACTAGGCATCAATCTCAGCAAAACAGCACTAATGCTCTTCTTAAGAAGGACAATGATATACATATTTATTTTGCCGAGAGAGTTAGAAAAGCAAGCATTGCTTTCTAATCGTGCAAAAAAATGTTTGGGAACAACTGGGGACTTCAGCCAAAAACTAAAAGTTGGCTGTACACTGCAGTTGTACGACCAATATTGACATACGGAGCCCTAGTGTGGTGGATTGGATCAGCAAACAGAGGGTGTGTATCAAAAAGGAGCTACTTGGAGGCTCCAGCTAGGGCCTCACCACTTCCACCTACCTACCTACCATTAGGGTTATCTACTTAATTTTTTTTATAATAATTCGCAAATCCCCACAAAAGTGCGTAACTTAGGGTTATATACTTTTTTTTTTTATAATAATTCGCAAATCCCCACAAAAGTGCGTAACTTATTCGGGAAACTAAAACTTTTGATTAAAAAAAAATAAATGCGGGAGTTGAACCCACATATTTTGTTACCATTAATTTGATCTGCACTTTAGTGCACTAAGGGTATGCTGCAGGTGCATTAGAATTCTATCCATACATTCAAACATACATAATATGTATATTTGTGACAACGCTTTTATAGAAGCTTAAAAGACAAGCGGAATGATAAAAAACGGAATAAAAAAAGATTTAATAGCAAGTACGAATCGTGACTTTAATGGAAATATATTTTTGGTGATGATCCGATTGAGCAGCCAACTACGTCTAAGAATGCATTAGGACGCCCAGCAATTTCCGTAGGTGCGTCTTCCCAGTTGTCAAAGAAAATAAAACTTATGGAAGCTACTAGGGGTATTTCGACCGAAATCCTATCTACGGCCTTATCAATGAAATACAATAAAGAAAGCAAGAGAATCTAAGGCAATATAGTGTCAACCGTTGCAGTAGCGAGCCCCAAAATTCTTCAACGAATGAAACAAAGAATTCCGACAGACAACAGATAAATATTCAATACTGTGCAAATCTCTAAAAGCAAAGAACATAAATATTCTCCCAAGCTTTTAAAAAATAGCAACAGCGAAAAAAGAGATGAGAGGAAGGAGAGGGCTCATCCTAGCAAAGGATTATATGCCAATCAACCTAGCCTCCTTTCTCCTGAAAAAAATGGAAAGACTACCGGATGCTCACATCCGGGAAAAGTCAAAGAGTAATCACTTTTAAATTGAAGGTGCGTTCAACAACGTGAACGCCGACTCCATCCTGGGCTTCCTCAACTTGATCGGCATTGAGAGAGGCATCAGAGAATGGATTGGTTCTATGCTGAAGAGCAGGACGATCATAGCCGAATTGAATGGCACTAACCTCACGCGGGTAGTGAAGAGAGGCACACCTTAGGGCGGGGTTTTATCGCCCCTGCTCTGGCTGATAAATATGAACAACATATTGAAAGAACTCAATATGGGAGGAGTCAAAGCAGTAGCTTACGAGACGACGTTGTTCTGCTAGTATTAGGACCATACCCCGATGTTCTCAGCTAAATAATGACGGGTGCTGTGGACCGTTTAAACAAGTGGACGAAGATCTGCGGACTAGGCATCTTCCTCAGCAAAACAGCACTAATGCTCTGCACAAGAAGGACAAAGATATCACCATACAACATGCCCAATATAGACGGCATTGAGTTACAACTATCGGAGCTGGCGAAGTATCTACGAGAGATACTGGACTCTAAGCTCTAACGTTGCCGAGAGAGTTAGAAAAGCAAGCATTGCTTTCTACTTGTGCAGAAAAATATTTGGGAACAACTGGGGCTTCATCCAAAACCTATAAGTTGGCTCGACGCTGCAGTTGTACGACCAATATTGACTTTGCGACGCCCCGCGTCGCAAAACATACCAAGGAAGTCATTATTTTTCTTTTGTGATATCATGAAGTCATTATTTTTCTTTTGTTATATCAATGAAGTTTTTATTTTGTTATCTCTTTTGTTATTTTTAATATTATTTCATTATTAGTAATAGTTCATGCGTTATAGATAAGTTAGCCTAAGATTTAAAATAAAGTAGAATAAGAATTAGATTTAAACCCAGCACTAATAAAAAAGGGCGCGCAATTTGAACACATGAGCGCTAGCCCTGAAAGAAGGGTACTCAAGCCATCTGGCAACGCCGACGGACGGCGCCAGATTCGAAAAGGCACAGCAGCCCTGGAAAGAAGCGATAAGCTGACTCCGATCGCGATCGACCCACGATCTGGCAACCCTCGGGATTCATCGACATTCGATAGTCTATCGAAGACTATCGCCGGTTCTCGTAACCACTCCGCAATCCAAGGTAGCATAGGGTAGCCAACACGGGGTCCAAAGTTTGGCTCTCGCTAGCCGGCTTTGATGAGCACAGTTTAGCAGAGACGGTTCACGTATAGGGTGGTCGATTATGATTCGAGTAGTCGCCTCCACACCACATAGCACAGGGTAGCAGACGGCGGCGCAAGTGACCTCCTCTGACAAGTACAGGGTATCATAGCATAGGGTATCATAGCATGGCTCGAGTAGCCGTCGTTCCCAGGAGCACAGGGTCCAGGGTCTGGCATGCTAGCCGACCTGGACAGAAACAGCGTATCGACGAGACACAGGGTATTAAAGGTGCGAGGCACCGATTAAGGAACGAACAGCACGGTGCGAGCAGAGACAAGAGTCGGCCGGCCAAACTAAGCCTACGCAATCCGGGATTTCTACGCGCAACCGGACCTGCCCTGCGGACTACAGGGTATCATCGGTGCGACCCGATCCGAGTACATATACATATAAATACATATATATATATATACATATTCGTCTCCAGCTCCGTTTCTTCTCGAGTGGGTCGGTACAGTGGCGACCAACGTCCAAAGAAACCTCAAAACTCCAAGAAACAAAACCGAAAGATGTCAGCACCACAGAAATTAACCAGGGGATGGGTGAGCTGCACATCCAAGGCCCATCTGGAAACATATGTGAGCAAATTCGGAATGGAACCAGAAGCACTAACCGAAGACCTTAGACGACAGCTATCAGAATTTATCAAAAATGAAGACCTCGACGAAGAAATAAAAAAACGGCTAAGGGAACTCAGCCAAAAACATTCAAGGGGTGTATCACCTAGTCCTGGAGCAGGAGTAAGCAAAGAGCTCCCAAGAGACGAGAAGCAAGAAACAAAAGCACTCGGGTCGGAAATCAACCCATTCTCTTTTTCTCTCTTTATTATCGCTTACTTCCTAGTGCTACAAGTATTATAATATCCTTAATTTAATGCATTAGTCACTATACAGCGTTCATTAATTTTCAAAGTTTGTACTTTATACTTATTTACAATTTAAATTTATATAAAAAGAAAGACTTTAATAAAATGAATAAATTAAAAAAAAAAAAAAAAAAAATGTGTGATTAACAATTCATTGTACAGTACAGTGTTTGTTTGTATAAAATATTTTAAATATTTTTAAAGTGTTCCATTAAACTAGTTTTAAATTTGTGTGTGCTTGTTATTACTTTTAGTTTTTGCATCTAATATTCTTTAAGTTTTTTGTTCGCCTAGCCGATGCAAAGTTCAATAAATCAAATAGGTATGATGGCTCCTTGGTTGATATAACTTTGTTCAAAACCTTTAATATTTTAAATTGAATCAGGCTTTTATATTGCATATTAAGTAGCTTGTTTGTATAAACGGTAACATGGTCAAATCGTCTTTTATTATAAACGAACCTAGATATATTTTTAAACGATACTTTTATCTTTTGTTGACTGGCCATATCAGTATTTCCATATATCTCTATACCATATGTCAGTGTTGTTATTAAGAATGATTTTGCTAGCAAATATCTTGTTCTTGCAGGCAGAAAAGATTTCGTTACTTTAAGTTGCCTCATTAGTCCGCATATTTTACCACATATTTTATTTACTTGGTCATTCCATGTTAAGGTCCTATTAAAAGTTATTCCCAGATTATCCGCCTTTTCAACGTAGTTAATTGTCTGATTGTCTATAATAAATTTGTCCAAGTATTCCGTTTGTAACTTTCTTTTATATATTATAAGACACTTCGATTTAGAGGGGTTTATAGCTAAGCCATTGACTTTCGCCCATTCTGAGACACGCGATAGGTCAGAATTACATAAATAAACACAATCATGAATTTTACTCAAAGGACGACTAACATACATTTGTACGTCATCAGCATACATGTGTACATTACATGCTAATAAGGTTTTTGGAAGGTCGTTTGCATAAAGGGAGAATAAAAGCGGTCCTAACACGGATCCCTGCGGGACCCCCGGCTAATAGATACCAAGTCCGACTCATTCCCATTTGCTACAACAGCCTGCTTTCTGCCAGTCAAGTAGGATCTGATTAATTTGACAGCCGTATTTGAAAAATTACTCAGGTTTTTAAGCTTACTTAAAAGTATTTCGTGGTTAACCGTGTCAAATGCTTTACTGTAGTCAAGGAATGTTAAAAAAGTTACCTCACTGTTATCTATTTTGTTTCGTATGTCCTCTACTATTTTTAGTATTGCTGTCGTACAACTTCTGTTCTTACGGAAACCAGATTGCCTTGTGTCTAATATTCCGTTTAAGTCAAGAAAGGTGTTTATTTGTTTGGCCATTAATCTCTCAAAACCTTTTGAGAGAAACGGCAGTATGGATATTGGCCTGTACTCATTTCCATTTTTTGGTATTGGGATAATTTTTGCCACTTTCCAGTCATCCGGAAATGTTGAAGTCGTCAGTGCTGTATTTATTATATGTGTGATATGTTTTAATATTTTCGGAAGAATAAATGTCAAAAATTTTGGGTTTAGTTTGTCCATGCCAATTGCATTTTATTTAATACCACAGATTGATTCTAGGACGTCATATTGGCTTACGCAGCCGAATTCAAATAAATTATCACAGTTTACTGGCGATGAGTTCAGGTAGGGGTTGTCTAAGACTTCTGGTACATTAAGTTGCGTAAATTTCTTGTTAAGATAATTAACATCTATATCGGCAGTTATCTTTGGATTGTGTTTTCCTATTCCGATTTCCTTAATATGCTTCCATGTCTGACTAGAGGATATTGCACTATTTAACTTATGTGAAAAGTAGGTACGTTTTGTATTGCAGATGAGATTGTTTACTATACGTCTGTGCCTTGAAAATTCATTATATAATTGCTGCGTTCTATAACGCTTCCATCGATTATAAGCCCTATTTTTTTCTAGTATTCCGTTTTGTATAGCCGTATTAAACCTGGGTTTGTCGTTTAATCGGATTATTTTACTTCTAGTAGGAACAAACGTATTATATAGGTACTCAATGTTCGACTGAAGCTGATGTACCTGTTCGTTTACGGATAACGTTGAATATATTCTATTCCAGTCACAGTTATTTAACTCAATGTCTAATCCCCTATAATCAATATGTCTAAAGTCCCTATATGTAATAATCTCGTCATTTTTGTCAGGTAATACGTCATAGCTTAAGAAAATGAGGTCATGCTTTGAAAAATTAGGTACAGATATTTGGTCATACAAGAGAATTCTTTCTGCATTGCTTACAAAAAACACATCCAGAAGTGTACTACTTGCTCCGCTATAATGGGCAGGGACTGCCGTGTTAACTTAAAATAAGCCAATGGCTTGCATTTCTCCAGAGAGAGAAAGTTCCTGTAACATATTACTGTTCAGATGCCCGCAATTATAACGTCCGCGTAAGATAGCGCTATATCGGATATTTGATTAATGATATCACTCGTGTCAATATTTTTATGAGGTCTATATACGCAGCCAACTAGAGTCTTACCACTATTTGTATTTAAAAGTTCAAGGAATAAATATTCGATCGGACTATCAAAGGGTTGCTTACACAGTACACGACATTTAACTTGTTTATTTACGTATATTGCAACTCCGTCAGCACGGCCTAGTCGATCTGAACGGAAAACATCAAAACCGTCACAAGACATTAGCAAATCATTAAAATCAGATTTAAACCATGTTTCCGATACACAAACTACGTCAATGCTTGAGTTTACCATAAGATATCTAAATTCATCTATTTTGATTACTAAACTTTGAGCGTTTATATGGCAAACCTGCAGGCCGGCTTTCTGACTGCTAAGTATTCTAAGCATACTATGGCTATTTTCTCTGGAGATCACTACATTGCTAAGCATTTAATTTGTTTATAAGTTTTTAAATAGTTCTGAAAAATACACACACAAACAAAAAATAAAAGCATATTTAGGTATGAAACACTTACTAAAGCTAACGTATTAAATTTTAAACATTCAATTAAATTTATGGATTTATTTTTTATTCTACTTGCGAAAGCGCCGATCATCAGCAGTGGTCATCTCAGTTGGCAAAAGGTCTTGCTGGAGTAGTAAAAGCTTTTGCATGCTCTCGACGCAAATTACATCTTCTCTCCCGCTCACTCGTACATGCACCAGTCCACGACGAGAGAATACTGCCGAAAGAAGCTTCTGTCTCTTCATCCGCATTGCCTCTTTGAACATTTCGTAGTTCTCCTTTGACGGTTGTTCGTTGAGGGAGATCGGCGTAGCCGAGCCCATGCCCAGCATATTTAGGCACAGTTGTTGTTTGTGGACTCCCCTGTACTTGCCAGCCGCCCGCTGCAGTGAGATATTTTCCCGCAAGTGCTCAAATTTTATTATTATGGTCGGGTCAACCACAGTGTTTGTGGGATTTCGCATTTTTACTCTGAATATGTCTTTCAGTTTCGGAGCCGGTGTAACACCCAGTGCAAGGGAAAAAAATTGTTTTTAACGTCTCCCCTTCAGTAAACGGGACCCCGTGCAGCCGGAGATCACAAGCCACATTTGAATTTTCTTGGTACGCCAACTTCGATTCCAGGCTACCGACATGCTGCTTTAGTTGATCTAGATCAGCAGCATCGCATTCAAGCTGTTCCACGCGTTCAAGTAGCTGCCGCATATCTTCCGTTATTCCCTTTAGCTTATCATTGAACACGGAGACGATTCGCTCTTCAGCCTCACTGATCTTGGCTGTTATTAGCTGAGCGTGTTCTTCAAACCGTTGATTTATCAGTAAAGAAAGTTGAGGCTCTGGTACTTTCGATGGCCTTTCGGTCTTGATTTCACCAGAGGTGTTTTCACGCTGTCGTTTGGAAACAGGTGCCATATCGAGGATTAAAAAAAACGTATTCGTTGTTGAACAGTGTAATTGAGTGTTTTATATTGTGGACTGATTTTTGTTTTCGACTATTGCTTTGTGTTTTCTTTGAGTTATTTTTGTATGTGTATATTTTCAGTGTGACAATATTTTCTCCCAAAGGAAAACAAACAGCATACGAGGAAGTCCGGAATGGCAGAACGAGCAGCGGCCATCACGATCATTCGGGGATGGGGCGAGGAATTCGATGGAATCAGGGACGCCCTAGAATTCATACAAAGAATAGAGGAAGTCGCAAACGCATATGGCACACAGCTCGACCACGTAGCAGCTGCAATGGTATTTATACTTAAGGGAGCGGCACTATACTGGTGGCGCACAAACCCGACACAAATGCCAGAATGGGACACATTCAAAACACAATTCAAACAGTACTATGTACCAGCGGACTACTAGGAAAGAGCACTGGAACGAGTTATGCAACGATACCAGTATAGAGGCGAACCGGCAAGGGAATACGTTAGGGAATTGAGGAAAATAATGCTCGTTACCACACTAAGCGAGGAACAAAGCTAGAGTGGACTTCGGAATTCAAGCGATACGCAAAGCGCAGAGAAATCGAATCCCTAACAGATTATCTCAGGCTAATGAAAGAATTCGAAGCACTGGAGCCAATACACCCACCACAACCACAAGAATGAAACAGAGGAGAACCCCAAGGAACTACGACAGGGCAGGAGCGTTTAGTACGAACAACCTCTGCCTACGCTGCAAAAATCCCGGCCATCGACGACAGGAATGCAGAAACCCACCAAGACTATACTGCTGGATTTGCGGACGAGATGATATCCGAACAATAGACTGCTGCCGAAGAATGGAGGGAAACGAAAGAGGCACTGGGAATCAGAATCGAAACCGTCAGAGACAATGATACAATTTGATGGCCAGGGAATCGACGCACAGGTACGGATAGGGGAGAAGCATTTACAAGGCGTAATCGACATAGGTGCTACCAGAAGCTTTATAAACAAAAAACCAGCAGACCAGCTCGAAGAATATGGGAAGAAAAACCCGGCAGATGAAGTAATAAGACTTGCAGACGGAACATTCACACCAACCACTGAACCACTGGAGCTTTCAATAAGATTGGGAGAACAAGAAACAAAAATAACACTCCTAATCTTAGACAATGTCCTTGGAGGGCTATTGCTGGACATAGACTTCTTGAGACAGTGCAACACCACACTACAGTGCGGAGGCCTAATAACACACATCGGCAGCAGGAAGAAAAAGAGGGATAAGAAACAACGACAGAGAGTAGGGACGGCCACGACAGAGGAGCCCACAGACGGAGAAAGTACTGCATTCATCAACAGGGAACTAAATCTTATGAGCCAAATAACGGGAACTTGCCACATCGCGAAACACCGGATCTCCATGAAAACCGACCCACCCTTAAAACAGAGGTACTTCCCTAAGAACCCAAAAATGGAACCGTTCGCATTCGCCTACCTCGACGATATCGTAGTCATCAGGAGGACGGAGCGAGAAAACCTGTAGAAACTACAAGAGGTACTCCCGGAAAAATTACATTTTTTTAAGGACAAACTAAAATACCTGGGACACGTGGTAAGCGAACGAGGCATACGGACCCGGACAAAGTAGCAGCCATACACGACCTCCCGAGTCCCACAACAACAAAACAAGTCCACAGCTTCAAAGTGGATTCAAGTGGAATGCCGAACAAGAGGAAGCTTTCATAGAGCTCAAAAGGGCACTAACCGAAGCACCAGTACTAGCGTGCCCAGATTTCACGAAGACATTCGTGCTACCAACGGAAACTAAACATAGAAGCAGACACCCTATCACGACAGCCAAACGCAGAAGCCCAAAGACACACACACATACAGAGGTCGAAAAAGACAAATGGATCCGAAAAAAAATGTTTACGTTCCGGAAGAACCCAGAACTACTACCTGACTACTGTATCAAGGGAGGCAAACTGTATAGACACCTACCATCATGGGCGGCAGTTGAAGACACACAACCACAGCAGGACATTTTGGGATCCGGAAAACAAAACACAGGATAGCAACCTGATACTACTGACCGGAAATGTATAGAGTTATAAAAAAACAATACAAGGTAGCACAACGACAAGCAGCAAAGAAGATGTTGACATAATCGAGGAAGCACCATGGGAAACCATCTGCGTAGACTTCGTGAGACCACTACCACGAAGCAGCTGGTGTGCTGGTGTTCATCGACAAATTCTCAAAATGAATAGAATTTACCCCGATCCGGAAGCCGCAACAGAAGCAGTGTTAAAGGCCTTCAGAGAAAAAATCCTTTCACGAGTCGGAGCTCCAAAGATACTAATCTCTGATAACGGCGTTAAATTCACGAGTAGAAAAATAAAAATCCAGATGAAGAAATGGGAAGTAATACAACAGTTCACTGCACCTTACACGCCACAAGAGAACCCCACGGAACGCGCATATCGAACGATCAAAACAATGATTGCACAGTTCACAGGACATCAACACACACGCAGGGATGGTGCGCTTTCGGAACTAACACTGGCCTTCAACAGCAGCCGTTCAGAATCCACAGGTTACAGCCCAGCATATTTGCTCTATGGAAGAGAGCTGAGGCTGGCGGGAAATCTATTCGACGAAGCAACAAAGGGTACCGCGATGCACAGCGAAACAGCAGCACAGAGACTCCAACGCATACATGAGACCTGTGAACTGGCACGGGAAAACATGGAGAAAGCGGCAAAAGACCAAGCACGAACATTCAACCTCAGGAAGCGCGAATGGAAACCGAAAAAGGGAGATTTAGTCTGGGTATGGCAACATCCGCTATCAAAGGCATGTGACAAATTATCGGCCAAGCTCGCACCGAAATTTGACGGACCGTTCAGAATATCCGATTTAATATCCCCAGTTATAGTAGTAGTTAAACATACAGAATCAGGTAGAAGCCAAAGGGCATACGTGAACGTTTTAAAACCACATATAATCGAAGACATACTATTATTATTATTATTATTATTACTATGGCCTTATTGCACCGCGACCAGATGTTAGGTCTTTTGTGCAAGCCTGTAGGATTAAGGTAGAGCCTCTATTCCTAGGCTTCTGATAAAGGAGAGCACTTTGGCGAGGTCTATCTCTTCCCAAATCCTGTAGGGGGGGATAAGTTCACCTCCTAGTTGTTGAAGTCGACGTCTGATTAGTGAGGGGCATTCACATAGAACATGTTCTGATGTTTCTGGCTCCAGCTCACAGAATCTACATGTGTCGATTTCTGAAAGTTTTAATTTCTTAAGGTGATACCTTAGGTTTCAGTGACCTGTTAGGTAGCCTGTTAGAGTGCGAATCTCGCTCTTTTTTAGATTGATGATGCGTTTGGATCGCGACATCTGGGGGACGAGGAATTGTTTGGCTTGTCTCAGCCCTGCACTGTCGGTCCAGTGAC
>VNJW01007100.1:0-11392 GCA_008042615.1 Drosophila auraria | reverse complement strand
GCGCCAGAGGAAAAAAAGGCTCAATCCGCTCCATCTGGCGCTCAGACAGCATAAACACATCACTCACAGGTCCACCCTCCATCGGTAAACCTGTGAATCACAACCTCTCGCTCAGTTCAATAAATTAATAGGTCCTGAGCCTAGTTAGCGATCAATCTGGCTGGCGCAATGGTGGCGCGTCTTTTATTGCGACGTGGAAGAAGAGCAGCCGTTCTTAGCTGTAAAGCCATTAAGCACTAGATCCCTTCTACACCCAGACATTCTCAAAGCGCCATCCGTTGCGGCGCGACATGGTCGGGATAGGCTGCCACGACCGGTGATGATGCTGTTCCAATCAGCTATAATATTTACATCCTGCATCGTTAAATGGCATTAAAATCATCATGTTATGACACAGAAAAATTCTATCGCTATAATGCAGGCGAACGACGAACTGGAGCGTTTTAATGGCAGAACGTAAGGCAATACCGACGAAGACACGACTGCGACTGTTTTCCGAAGCATCTGGTCATTGCCAAAATTCAGGTTGTCTTGAACCACTTTTTCCAGTCGAATTGGGCGGTGACAAGCATATTGCTGAAATGGCCCATGTCATTCCACATGGTGAGGCCGGGCCACGTCACGAAGATCGACCCGACGGTAGCTTCGACCCTGATGCGTTCGAAAACCTGATCCTGCTTTGCCCCACGTGCCACACGAAGATCGACAAAGATCCCGATAGCTTTCCGCGCAACATCCTTTTGGATTGGAAGGAGAAGCACCTTGCCAACCTCGCCGCCAAGCAAGGGATTAGGGAGTATGACGATCGCTCCAAAGCAAGAGCGGCGATTGCCGGAATTATGGCCGAAAACAAAGCTATTTGGGACAGGTTTGCCCCGGAACATGGGGCAGACTTTGAATATAACCCAGAGTCCGAGGTTGCAAAAGGGTGGAGCCAACGGATGCGAAGCGTTATCCTGCCCAACCATTATCGGATTCAAGCAATTATCAGAGCCAACCTAGGGCTCGCCACGGAAGATGAACGTCGGGCCTTCGCGGAGTATCAGGAACATGTCCGCGGTCTGTCAGAACGCCATGTGTGCAACGTCTCGGGACGCGCGATCCGTTTTCCCAAAGCAATGGAAGGCCTGTTTTCATGAGTTGGCAGGTGAACTACGTGCTCGCTTACATTGCTGAGGAGCCGGGGATGAGCGCGCAGCATGTGGGGGGCGAGCTGATCCGGATTAAGGCTAAGAATCAACCAGACGTCCTGGCCGCGATATCGGCTGCGAACAAAATCGATGCGGCGACAGCGGCAAGCTATAGGGAAAAATACCCGGAAATGGATTTCCTGTGTGGTTATCGGAAGACCTGCGTTTGGCCAGGTGACACGATCGAATATCTTCAGAGCGCCGGCATCGGATGGGGTAGTGCCGGAACCTTGACCTCGGCAGCGCTCGACGGCGCGGCGAACACCGCCTCCCACAAGACCTACTTTTTTTCGGACCGGCTCCTTCGACAATATGGGCGGGTGCAGAAGTTGCTTCGGGAATATGACCGCATTTACAGGATTACGCTCAAGACTGGAACTATACTTAGGATCGGTATGATCGCCGACTATGAGCCCAACGCGAACGCTGTCCGCAGCCTCTGGGATGAGTTTGGGCCAGTCGATATTGTTTGGAATATCAATCCGAACGGAAGTCCGTCGCCGGAAGCGATCGACGCCGGGGCTGAGCTTGGGTGCGAGGTGGTGAAATGGGAAGAGCTGAAGGGACGTCTGAGAACAGCCTGATGACGGCGGCCGAGGTAGCGGCCCATCTGCTCGGTAGCTGTAGCTTCCTGGAACAGTTTTCTGCCTACATGTTCGGTTCGGCATTACGCGGGATCGGCGAGGATGTCGACATTCTGGTCGTCGGTCCTGGCGGTGAGGCACTTTCGCAGCTGAAACGGGAACTCCAGGCAGCAAGCGAGTTCCTGCCGCTTCACATCCTCTACATGCTACCCTCAGAGGAGCGGCGTACCGATTTTGTCGCGAGAGAAAAATGTGTGCCACTCGAGCAAGTGATGGTTGCCACCGAGAGCTAATCAGTCGCGTTCACTGCATCGCGTGGAACTTGCTCACGTCATTGGCATGTCATCCATTTGAATGACCGGTTTTACCGATCGCTCTTCACGAAGCCGATAGACCGCAATGCCCCCTGAACTGCCCGTCTGCTCAGTGATGCAGGAGCAGACGGGCGGCAATCGCCCTCATTCCAGACGTGGAGTCTCCTAGGCAGATGCCCCATAGAGCGGACATCTGCGGGGTTGTTTTGTCAGGTCGAATTTATGACGTAGGGATGAACGCCAAACAATCTTAATCTCCTGCTCGTTCGGCGAGCACACCTTTCTTTACCCGTGCTCCGATCGTCTCGTCGATCTTCGACCAGTATTCGAAGACCCTCGACAAAACAGGTTCCTCGACGCCCTGCAACACATGCCCGACGATATTGCTCACCAGACGGTCACGCGCCGCATCGTCCATCACGCGGTTGACCAGCGCATGGGCCTGGCTGAAATCGTCATCGTCCGGCCGAAGCGTATACGCCGCACGTACGAATTCGCCGTCCGCCGCCCAGACCGCATTCTCGGGGAAACGCTGCCCGTCAGCCGCGGGACCACCTTTGGAGTTCGGCACATAGGCCGGATCGCGCGCGTCACGCATCCGCATGGCGCCCCCCTTGGTGTAGCCATGCACCGGACATTTCGGCGCGTTGACCGGAATCTGCTTGTAATTCACCCCAAGCCGCGCCCGGTGCGCATCCGCGTAGGCGAAGGAGCGCCCCAGCAGCATCTTGTCGGGTGACAGCCCCGTTCCCGGCACGAAATTGTTCGGCTCGAATGCGACCTGCTCGATCTGGGAGTGGAAATCCGTCGGGTTCCGGTCGAGCGTCAACGTGCCGACCTCAATCAGCGGATATTCGCCCTGCGGCCAGACCTTAGTCAGATCGAACGGGTTGATGTGATAGGTCTTCGCGTCCTCATACGGCATGATCTGCATCTTGAGCGTCCAGCTCGGATGCTCGCCACGTTTGATCGCCGTATAGAGATCGCGCCGGTGATAATCGGCATCCGCGCCCGCAAGCTGACCTGCCTGCTCCTGCGTCAGGCACTTGATGCCCTGATCGGTCTTGAAGTGATACTTCACCCAGAACCGCTCGCCAGCCGCATTCACCCATAGATAGGTGTGGCTGGAGAACCCATCCATGTGGCGCCAGCTTGCCGGGATGCCACGGTCGCCCATCAGCCATGTCACCTGATGCGCGGTCTCTGGGCTCAGTGTCCAGAAATCCCACTGCATGTCGTTGTCGCGCAGGCCGTTATCCACACGGCGCTTCTGCGAATGGATGAAATGCTGGAATTTCAGCGGATCGCGAATGAAGAAGACCGGCGTGTTATTGCCGACCATGTCGAAATTGCCTTCATCCGTATAGAATTTCAGGGCAAATCCACGCGGATCGCGCCACGTATCCGGGCTTCCGGCCTCGCCCGCCACCGTCGAGAACCGCGCCACAACTTCGGTCACCGCGCCGGGCTGAAGGAACGTCGCCGAGGTATACCGGCTGACATCATGGGTGACTTCGAACCGACCGAACGCGCCGCTGCCTTTGGCATGGGGCTGACGGTCGGGGATCATCTCGCGATTGAATGCCGCCATCTGCTCGATCAGGTAGTGATCGTGCAGCAGGATCGGGCCATCGGCACCGACCGTCAGCGAATGCTCGTCGCTGGAGACGGGAATGCCGGACTCCGTCGTATGATATGCTGTTGTCTGCTCAGTCGTCATGACAGTTTCCTTCGAACGGTTATTCTGAATGTTAATCCGCGCTGACATTCTGTTTCTAAACGTGTCGGCGCGATTTTCCGAGCGTCGCGCGCAGGGCAATATCGGCCAGACGTCCGAACGGTGCACGCAGCAGGGCGGGGAGGTTCCAGCGGCTCTGGATGAACACGCCCCTGGCATGGCTCATGGTACGAAACCCCTCGATCCCGTGATAGGCGCCCATGCCGCTGGCGCCGATGCCACCGAACGGCAGATCGTCCTGAGCGACGTGCATCATCGTGTTGTTGATGCCCACATTCCCCGATGTCGTCCGGGCCAGCAGCCTGGCGCAGTCGGCATCGCGCGCGCCGAAATAATACAGCGCGAGCGGGCGTGGGCGCGCGTTGATGAAGTCAATCGCGTCGTCCATCGCGCGGTACGTCCGGACCGGCAGGATAGGACCGAAAATCTCCTCCTTCATCACCGCCAGATCGTCCTCAGCGCCGATAACAAGCGTGGGCGTGAGGGTCCGTTTCCGGGCAGCGTCAGGCCGGGCACCCACCTCGATCACCCGGGCCCCCCGTTGCCGCGCCTCGTCGATCAGCCCCGTCAGGCGCGTGTAATGGTGGTCGTTGACGATGGACGAATAATCGGCACTGGTCGGACCATCGGGATAGGACCGGGTCACCGCGCGATCCCAGGAGGTGATGAACGCCTCCAGATCGTTTTCATGCACCAGCGCATAATCGGGAGCCACGCAGGTCTGCCCGGCATTAGACAGTTTGCCGAACACGATGCTGTTCATCGCATTGTCGCTGACATGACCGCGCGCAACGACGACCGGGCTTTTGCCACCCAGTTCGAGCGTCACGGGAACAAGATTTTTGCTCGCGGCCGCCATGATGTGCCGGCCGACCGAGGTGCTGCCGGTGAACAGGAGATGGTCAAAGGGCAGTCGGCTGAAGGCTGCGCCCACATCCGGACCGCCCAGCACGACAGCAACTTTCTCGTCGCCAAATGCCTCGGCCAGCATCGTCTGGATCAACGCGCTGGTCCGCGGCGTCGTCTCCGATGGCTTGATCATGACGCGGTTCCCGGCGGCGATGGCCGTTGCCAGCGGGATCACGACCAGTGAAAACGGATAGTTCCACGGGGCCATCACGCCGATCACACCCTTCGGCTGATACGTGACATGCGCGCGGCCGCCCTGATAGATCAGGCTCACATGCCGCTTCTCCGTCCGCATGAAGCGACGGAGGTTGCGGGTCAGGTAGTCGATGGCCTGCACGACGCCGACCAGTTCCATCAGATCGGTCTCATGGCGCGACCTGTGCCCGAAATCGGCGTCGATCGCCTGTTCGATCGCGCGGCGGTGCTCCAGCACGGTGGCGCGCAACCGTCGGAGGTCGCGCCGACGCTCCGTGCGTGTCGGTGGCCCGTCACGCAGGAAGGCAGCCCGTTGCCGATGAAGTGTCTCCGTCATAGCGGCCAAAGGATCGGTGTCTTTCAACATGGCTGTCACGTCACCCGAAACGAGGGGCAGGCGGCGCATCGGCGCCACCTGCGATGGTCAGACAATGATGAGGCGACCCTCACCCCGTGATGAAGGCCAGGATATCGGCGTTGATCGTGTCGGCATGGGTCGTGTGCATGCCGTGCGGATAGCCGGGGTAGATCTTCAGCACACTGCCGGCGATCAACTGATGCTGGAGCAGAGCCGCGTTCTTGTAGGGAACCACCTGGTCGTCATCCCCCTGCAGGACGAGGGTCGGCACCGTGATCGCCTTCAAATCTTCGGTCTGGTCCGTTTCCGAGAAGGCCTTGATGCCTTCATAATGCGCCTTGCCGCTGCCCATCATACCCTGCCGCCACCAGTTGCGGATCGTGCCTTCCGAGATTTCCGCGCCCGGCCGGTTGAAGCCGTAGAACGGTCCGCTCGGGACATCGAGGAAGAACTGCGCGCGGTTGGCGGCAAGCCCGGCCCGCAGGCCGTCCAGCACCTCGATCGGCGCGCCTTCGGGGCTGCGATCCGTCTGGACCATCAAAGGCGGCACGGAACTGACGAGCACGACTTTGGTAACCCGTCCCTGCGGCTGACCGTATTGCGCAACATAACGGGCAACCTGTCCGCCCCCTGTCGAATGTCCAACATGAACCGCGTTTTTCAGGTCGAGATGTTCCACAACTGCCGATGCGTCGGCCGCGTAATGGTTCATGTCATGACCGTCGCTCACCTGCGCTGATCGTCCGTGACCGCGGCGGTCATGCGCAATGACGCGAAAGCCCTTGCGCAGGAAGAACAGCATCTGCGCGTCCCAGTCGTCGGCGCTGAGTGGCCAGCCATGATGGAAAACGATAGGCTGTGCATCCTTCGGTCCCCAGTCTTTATAAAAGATCTCTACACCGTCGGGTGTCGTGACAAATGACATGATGCTTCTCCTAAGCATTCAAAACTGATAATGCTCAGACGCTAACGTTGAACATAAGTTCAACGTCAAGATGAATTTGTAATAGAAGATTGATGATGAAGATTGGAGAACTGGCCCAGAAAACCGATCTTACGACGTCAAAAATCCGGTTCTATGAGCGCATCGGATTGCTGACAACGGTTGATCGTCGTTCCAACGGATACCGTACCTACCCACCACAGGCCGTGCTGCTTCTGGGACTCATCACAACTGCGCAACGGGCCGGATTTACGCTGGATGAAATCCGCACCCTGCTGCCCTATGATCTGCAACACTGGGACCATGATGCGCTCATGGACGCATTGACACGCAAGATTGCGGATATCGAGGCGCTGCAGGCACGTCTGACCCAGAGCAAGGCGCATCTCCTTCGTTTGGTGGAGGACATTCAGGCGCGCCCCGAAGACATGGACTGCGCGGCTAACGCCCATCGTGTCCTGACGAATGTGCTTGCAGGACCTTCCGACTATCTGGACATCACACCGGACGATGTGCGTCTTCTGGACAGGACAGATCGTCGTCAGTCCGTGAGCAGAGGACGCAGCAAAAAAGCTGTTCCGCCTTAAATCCCTCCCAGAAGGGACGCGACTTTTCCTGCGGTCGCTCTGGCTGAAAAAGGGTTCTGGCCTGTCACCAGTTTTCCATCCACCACGACATGGGACATGAACGGCAGAAGGGCTTTTTCGTAAAGCGCTTTTCGCGCCTTCACTTCAGCTTCCGCGTTGTAGGGTATCTCCCCGGAGACGCCCGCCAGCCTCTCCTCAGTCCACGAAAATCCGGTGATTTTGCGCCCGGACACCAGAAAAGAGCCGTCTTCAAGCCGGGCATTCAGAAGCCCGCAATATCCATGACAGACAGCGGAAACAATGCCCCCCTTTTCCCACACTGCGCGTGTGATGATCTGAAGGCCTTCACTGTTCGGAAAGTCCCACATCACGCCATGACCGCCGGTAAAGTAAATCGCATCATAATCCTGCGGATTGATGTCTGCGGGACAGGCGGTTGCAGATAAGAGGGCCATCTTAGCCGGATCGGCCAGCCAGGCTCTGGAGGAGGTATCGCGCATCGGCCATTTCAACGCACGCGGGTCAAGCGGAACCTTGCCACCCCTGGGGCTGACAATGCGCTGTTCATAACCCCTGGCGGCAAACACGTCCCAGGCATGCGTCAGTTCCGACAGCCATAATCCAGTTGGGTGCGCAGGATTGTCGAAATGCGCGATGTTGGTGGCAACGTGAAGGATATGGCGGCTCATGGCTGGTCCCTTTGATGCGGCAGGGTGGTCGGACGACCATTCTGTAACGTTCAAGCCCGGTTGAAGGTCAATCTGTCGTTTGACATTCAACCTAACTTCAACGTTAGCGTTATATGGGCAAACCTGCTCGGCACCACGGAGGCAGCCCCACATGCAGACAATTCTGGGCGCAAATGGCCAGATCGCTACGGAACTGGCGCGGACATTGCATCAGCATCATACAGGCGGCCTGCGGCTCGTGAGCCGCAATCCCCGCAAGGTCAATGACGATGACACGCTCATGGCGGCGAACCTGCTTGATGCAGGGCAGACGGCGCAGGCGGTGAAAGGCAGCCGGATTGTCTATTTCACAGCCGGCCTTCCCCCTGACAGCACGCTCTGGGAAGAGCAGTTTCCGGTCATGCTGAAGAACGCCTTGCAAGCGTGCCGGACGGCGGGGGCCAGTTTTGCCTATTTCGACAATACGTACATGTATCCTCAGAACAACCAGATCCAGACTGAGGAAACGCGCTTCGCCCCGGTTGGTCGGAAAGGACGGGTGCGCGCCGCAATGGCGTCCATGGTGCTGGAAGAAATGGCACAGGGAGGCATTCCGGTGCTCATCGCCCGCGCACCGGAATTCTACGGTCCGGGGAAAACACAAAGCTTCACCAACGCTTTGATCATTGACAGGCTGAAAGCAGGCAGAAGGCCACTGGTCTCTGTCCGTGACGACACACGTCGGACCCTAATTTGGACGCCTGATGCGAGCCGTGCTCTTGCAACTCTGGGTAATACGCCGGATGCTTATGGCCAGACCTGGCATCTGCCATGCTGTGATGATCGACCGACCTATAAGACATTCGTCACCATGGCGAACAGGATTTTCGGCCGCACGCCTTCCTATTCGGTTATAGGTAAATGGCCACTGATCATCGCGGGCATTCTCTCAAAACAGGCGCGGGAAATCAGAGAACTGTTGCCCCGTTATGAGCAGGACAATCTTTTCGACTCAACAAAATTCAAACGCCGTTTCCCAGAGTTTTCCGTAACGACATATGAGGAGGGTCTGGACCTGATCAGGAAGGAGTGGAGGATAACGCGGCTTCCCAGCCGCCTGCCATCGCTCTGAACCGGACTGGTAGAGACGAGTAATTACGCTGCGGACGTCGGATCAAAAAATCCGTCGCGCGCGGAAGGGCTCGCGAATTAGGTGACACAACCTTATATCACGGAGGTCAGCTTCCTGAAGGCTGTTTCCGAAACCGGACAGGCCGCTTCCCCCCCATTGCTGTCGAAATAATAAAGGTGTCTGTCATGAATGCTGTCTTTTTATCTTGCAGGGAGAGATTGAGAGCGATCCCATCATGGAGCAGGCGGAAGGGCCACTGTATCACCTGTCCGGATTGTATGCATGTGGTGCGGAGGGGCCCGAAAGTACGGGACAACTTCGTTCAAATGGGATATACATGATGCATATCCATGGGAAGGAATAGCCGATGCTGACCCGTACGACACTCTTTCTATCCAACCGCTCGCAGGCAGTGCGCCTGCCGAAGATGGTCGCCTTCGGGGAGCAGGTGCGTGACGTCGTCATTGTGTCCGAAGGTTCACGGCGGATCATCGCACCGGCCGATGCAGCGTGGGATGATTTCTTTGCGGCTCCCGGGGTGGATCTGGGGGAGCGGAACCAGCCGGCCATGCAGGAACGTGAGGCGCTCTGAGTGCTGCGTTACCTGCTGGATACGAACCTCTGTATCCGGGTGTTGCGGGATAGGCCACAGGGGTTGCGTCCGAGGTTCAACAGCTGTGCGGAGGAACTCTGCCTCTCGGACGTGGTTCTGTATGAGCTGCTTTATGGCGCGGAACGCTCGTCAGATCCCGTGCGCACACGGCGTGAAGTCGAGCACTTCGCGGCAAGGCGGCAGTCCTGCCATTCGACAGTGAAGCGGCTGCCCATACGGCGGATATTCGGGCTGCTCTTGAACGGAATGGCCGTATCATAGGTCCCTATGATCTCATGATTGCCGGGCATGCCCGGAGCAGAGGGCTGATTGTGGTGACCGGCAATCTGCGGGAATTTCAGCGGGTGGAGGGTCTTCGAACCGACGACTGGCTGGCTGACACGGTCTGACCGAAAGAGGTCGCAGCGAGATAGAATATTGATAAAAACGATTGTTTATCAATCGACTATGTCATGCAGCGAGCCTCTCTACGAACCCGCTGACAAGCAGCAGCTTTCTTTGGTTGCAGGCCCCCGCAACCAAAAACACATCCAAAACCCCGCTAAGTCACTGACTTGGTGGGGTTTTTTGTTGCGCACAACACGACACGCCTATCAAATTCTCCATCATTTCAAGGGTTTAACTCCTGTAGGTTCAAATCAGGGTCCGTGACACCCGCAACCAACTGCTTCGTATATTGGCGTAGAGGGGCGGGCTCCGGCGTACGGGGCGTAATCAGGCGCAGGAGAAAAAGGGAAGGGGAGATTGGGGCCTCAGGCGGAGGCATGCGGAAACTTGCGAGACAACGAAAGAAGGTCGAAATGCTGTTTGCTAACCTCAAGCGCATTTTGAAGATCGATCGGTTGAGGCTCAGAGGATCAAACGGTGCCCGTGATGAGTTCCATCTCGCCGCAGCTGCTCAAAATCTCCGCAAAATGGCGAAACTGATACCTCCCGGAGCGCCTGCCTTATCCACCTGAGGCAAGAAAGCTGCACTTATGTCGAAGTGGCTTGGCAACACTTTCACTCTTCACCATGTGTTTTTCAACACTATGGGGGGAAGAACGAACCCGCTACGCGGGATTGGTGCGGTGTGCAGGTCTGTCACCACGGCGTGAGCGATCTGTTTTATTTGGAACTGTCCTGATCGGGCCAAGCACTCTGGCTTCTTCCCACTAGAAGGAGCCAGATGATGACAGAGTCCCTGTGCATTGCTGCAATCAGTCCCCTTCGCCAGCGCCTGCTTGATGACATGGCGGTGCGGCGGTTCTCCCGGGAGACGCAGCGCAATTACCTTCGCGATGTCGGCCGTTTCGCCACGTTTCTGGGCCGCTCACCCCACACGGCAACAGTCGAGGATGTGCGCCAGTTCCAGATTGCGCAGAACGCGGCTGGCATGCCGACACCGACCATGAATGCCATCGTGTCGGCGCTGCGGTTTTTCTTCACCCAGACGCTCGACCGCCCCGACCTTGCACGCAAGCTGGTCCGGGTAGCGCAGCCCCGCAACCCGCCCGTCGTGCTGAGCCGTGATGAAGTTGCCCGGTTGCTCAACGCGACCGTATGCCTCAAGCATCAGGCCGCCCTGTCGGTCGCCTATGGGGCAGGCCTGCGGGTGGCCGAGGTCGCAGCTCTCAAGATCAGTGATATCGACAGCGAGCGCATGCTGCTCAGGGTCGAACGGGGCAAAGGGGGACGATATCGCAACGCCATGCTTCCGGCAGACCTTCTGCCCCTGCTGCGGGAGTGGTGGAAGGCCGGACGCCAGCAGGGCGTGATGCATTCCGGTGGCTGGCTTTTTCCCGGGCAGGACACCATGAGGCCCATCAGCACACGGCAGCTCCATCGTGTGGTTGTCGATGCCGCGCGGGCTGCTTCGATCACCAGACGTGTGGGGCCTCATACCCTGCGGCACAGCTTTGCCACGCACCTGCTTGAGGATGGTGTCGATGTCCGCGTGATCCAGGTTCTGCTGGGTCATTCCCGTCTGGAGACCACGGCCCTTTATACAAAAGTTGCGACCCGGACCGTGCGGGCCGTCATCAGTCCGCTCGACAGACTGGGCATGCTGGCGACAACGCAGGCGAGGCCCGACGGCTGATCCCCGGGCGGGGGCGGTCATGTCCGCCTCCCTCGAACTGGGGGACATCTTCCGGGCTGCCGGCCCTGCCTGGCGGTCAGC
>VNJW01007096.1:32723-53801 GCA_008042615.1 Drosophila auraria | reverse complement strand
CAGCATTTCTTTACACCAATCCACACGAGCCTTCTTTTGAGCGATTGTCAAATTGTGCGGGATCCAACGAGAACAAACCTTTTTTACAGCCAGGTGCTCATGCAATATCGAATGTATGCTGGTGGAAGAAATGCCTAGGGATGCCTCTATCTCACGGTATGTCACATGACGGTCTTGCATTATTAGTTCACGTACGCCATCGATGTTTTCTGGCACAACGGCTGTTTTTGGACGACCTTCGCGGAATTCGTCTTTGAGGGAGCGTCGGCCACGATTGAATTCGTTGTACCAGTTTTTCACAGTGCTATAGGATGGTGCTTCATAGTCATACAAAGATTTAAGTTCATCGCTGCGCTCTTGTCGTGATAATCCACGCCGAAAGTTGTGAAAAATGATCGCACGAAAATGTTCACGAGTTAATTCCATTTTTTTGCGAAATTGATTTTTTTAAGTAACTGTAAACAACACAAATGATAGTCGTACGTCAAACCGTTCTGAGTACGTTTATGCTAAAAAGTGTCGAACTTTTCAATGGAAATGTCAGATTCCACCTAACAACACTTAGTGTTGCCTAGGCCAGAAATATATATAGCAGCCCACGTAATTGCCACAATCCACTTTCCCATCAAATTGCATTGAAAAAATTTCTACAATTGTATTTTTTGTGCACTCTTAAAACGTTTGTATTTTATTTTCTTTAAAAATGTTTATACAAATTTACAGAATGGATAAACATTGGCTTAACGTAAACTTTGGAAAGTGTTGACACGTAAACTTGCACTGAAAAGCGGGGTCAGGGCAAAAAATGCCAGGGTTAACGCTTTTCACTATCATTTTTAGCCAACTCAAGGTTTTTCTTGTTTACATTTTTTCCTTTATGGTTTTTTCATAGTTTGTTTAAGCTTTTCTTAGCTTAAATTTAAATTATAATTTAATTTATGAGCTTACTTAGTTTTTTGTGATTTATTCATTGATTATTTTCCACTTTGTTGAATCGGCCAGCGAGTCACTATGGAAAATGTGCATTTCTAGCGATTGAAATTATCCATTTTCCATTTTCCCCCCTGGAAAAACCCACACACATTATGCCATATCTCTGTCCTCATATATGTTTGTGTTTGCTGCACTGTCGATGTCCTGACATGGAAATGCTTTTCCAGCTGTCAAGGCTGGGGGGAAAGCAGCGGGAAATGTGATTTCATTGCAACAAAAAAATTGCAGAGTGTTCGCTAAACACACACTCACTCACACACACTCACTCGCACACCATCACATTTATCCTCCTTACCAGCAGCTCTAAGGGTAATCATAATAATAATTCGGACCGAGTTCGGGTTTCTGTTTGTTTTTCGCCGCGAATGCTGAGGCAGCAAACATTTTTTGGGGGCTAAAGCATTTCACGGTTTTGTGAGCTCGCACACTCACCTGGGTGTGTGTGTGTGTGTGTTGGCTCAGCGGATTTCGGGTGATGCCCAAAAATTGGCTGTTGACTTGCTCATTGGGTCGTGGCTTCGAGTGCAATCAAGAGACCATTGCATACTTTTTTCTATCGATAACTAATCGATATAGCATACTTTTTGTGTGATTTTCGGCAGCGTTATATTGTCAAAAGTTATCATATTTTCCGAATTATTTTCGTAATCCAAAAATGCGCGAATTTGGGGTCTTCTTGGCAGCCTTTTACAGCCAAAAAGAAAGAGGTGGCCAAAAGTCGTGTATTTTCCGATTCGCCATTAAATTCTTAATTACTTACTATCAAAATTTTGAAGAATACGAAAAATACAATTTTGAAAATTTTTTCAAAATTTGGTAAGGGGTCACATCATTAAAACTGTCAAAAATTAAAAAAATATTTTTTATTTTTTATTTTTAAACTTGATATGCAGATTTGTTAATCTAATAAAAACTAACATAGGACAGCTTTCCGTATTGGAATTAATGCTGTTTTGGCTTAGTTATGATTATTTTTCTCTTAGATTTTTCGAAAAATTATCATATTTTTCGAAATATATTTTTTACCCAAAAATGTGACAATTTGAGGTCTGCTTAAAAGCCTCTTAAAGCCCAAAAGGGAGTGATAGCCAAAAGCCTTGTATTTTTTAAATCGTCATGAAAATTTTAACCATTTAAAACCAAAATATTGAAAAATATCAGAAAAAAAATTTGGTCGGTTTGTAAAAAATCGAAATTTTTTTTTCTTTTAATTTCTAATAATAATATATAATAATATATCAAATTAATATATAAAATATCCGCTTGTAATTCATCCTCAATATTTGCATTTATCTTCAAAAGTTATTAAATTCTCCAAGAAAATTTCTAAAATCTTCATTAATTCCCTGAGAAATACGAATCTATCTATGCACTGAGCACTACTTTTGGTCGCTATCCTTGGGGACTTCTCCTTGTCCCACAGATAATCATAGAGACTGTGGGGGAAGGGCCAAACTATTATTATTATTTTCGAATTGCGATTATCGTGGCGGCACTCCTCTGGGAGCTGGACTCCGACTCCGACTCCAACTTCGACTTCCACTTTGACTTCCAGCGGTCAGTTCTTGTAATTGCAGTGGACAAAAAGAAGCAACAAACTTTGTTTATCCTTTTTGGGGGAAAGAAACTCCCAACTTTCAAGCCGCCAGCAAAAAGTTTTCTTTTTGGGGTTTTTCCTCCTTTTTCCGCCTTGTCTCCTTGCCTCCTTGCCTCCTTCACTGATAGCCCAATTTCTTTCATTGCCTGCCACGGTTACACTTACACTTACAGTTACAGTTCAGCGAGGAGGGGTCAATCTTGTTAATTTCAGCTCTGAGGAGCTTCCCCCTCCTCTGGAGAGACGCCAACTCCCCGCCGGATTGTATATATTGTATTTGCCCGACCATTTGTCTGTCTGTCTGGCTCTCGGTTTTGGGGTTATGCACGCATCGGGTGGGTTTTTCTTGGGGTTTTTTCCCCGTTCTGGGGGTCTGGGGTCTGGGCTCTTTCCCGTAATCGCAATTAAGATAATCAAAAAAGTTTTGACAGTGGACTGTCAGAGCTTGGCGGCGGAGGGAGACTCCGTTTTTACTTTCATCCCAGTCGGCAAAGTTTTTTTTTTTCGTCTGTGTCTCACAGTTGAACTTGCTTAAATTGAACGGGATTTTATTATAATTAAATAAGTTAATATATTTAAATATTATCTTTAAAATAAAAAGAATGGAAAATACAGAATTTCAAAGAAAATAAATTAGAAAAGGCATTTTTTAGAATCTTTTTGAAGCGAATTAAAATACCTTTCGGATTTCCCAATTAGACTCAACAAAAATGCCCTTAAATAAATGCAACTGTAGTCTTGTTTCCTATTTTCTTCTATGATTTTCTTCTATGCTTTTGTTAATGTTTTTCCACACACCAAAATCTATGGTGCAAGTTTTTGTGGCAAGTCCAAAAAAACGCCAAGACAAGTCCAAATCCTAGACCAAACCCGAATCCTGCTTGGCTAATCTCAACTTCTTGCTTTGGTCAAGGCGGTTTTTTTTCCAGTGCCAAAGTTTTTCAGGGTTGTCGACCGCTCAACCAGGGTTGTCAGGCATTGCGCTTTATCCATTGCATACTTTGCGGCTATTATTTCAGGCCTTTTTGCTGCAGTTCAAGTTGAAGTGGCCGAGGAAGCGAGTAGAGGAAGTTGGGAATCCCCCGTGGCAAGTGAGAGGCAAAAGTTTTATTGCTCTGGATGAGGCGGAAATTGGCCTGCAGCTTATGAAGATGATGGCGATAATGATGATACCAGCCGGTCGCTTTCGCTCAACTCGCTCGGCGATTAGCATTAGTGCAGAATGGTAATGGAAAACGCAGGAAAGCGGAGCTTTTCAGCATTCTGTAGCACATTTTCATCCAATCACATAAAGCGGGGATCAGGGCCAGGTGAGAATCGCCACGGAAACGCCATTTAGTTGGCCAAACAAAGCAACATCCGACATGAGCATGTGCTTCGAGGTTTTTTGCGGATAAAAAAGGAAGGGAAAGTTGTGGGTGGAACCGGGTTCGAACCCAACTCAAAGGGCAATGGGCAGAGACAAAGAAAATATCACTTAAAATATTGGTTTTATTCTTAAACTTTTGTTTGCTACTAAAATCCGCTGAACTAAGTCGCTGCCTTGGCTTTTTAGGCCCACTGTAGGGCGTCGAGACAAGTCACAGACAGGCAAGCAGACAGACAGACAGACAGAGAGGGCGGAGACTGGGAACAGACAGACCAGAAATATCCTTAACATATTTCCTAAAAATAAAAAGATATTGATGGATAAAAATAAAGCCACAAAAAAAATTTCTAGCTCGGGTGTGAGAAACAAATAAAGTATAATATTTTATAAAGGCATGAATACTATATTTAAATACCCAAAAGTTATTTTTTTTTAAACAGAAAACAATGAAAGGATATAATTGATAATTTTTAAGGCTACATATTGTTACTCATTATATTTTATTAATAATTATTTCTCACATTTTCCTAGAAAATTTTCTTTAAAAACTATACTTTAGTTCTCTCAGGAATATGTTTCCCATTTCTGACTTTAAAATTATTTTTAATGCTTCAAAAAACATATAAATATATCAAAATTGCAACCCTGACTTGCCCAGCAATTCCTTGCTTTGGCATTCGAGTTCGGTTAGTCCTTCGTCCTGCACGTTTGCCGCATAATTTATGCAAACTAAAATTTCCACTTAAGCATTTCATTCCATCTTGGCGGAATCTTATCGTGACCCATGCCATCGTCCCAGCCATCCAGTCATCCATCCATCCCCAACCCGTTCCCATTCCCCTTCCCCTTCCGCCAGCAATTAAATGGAACACAAATTTCATGTCCGTCCTGGCTGCCACTGGAGGACATTGCGGAGAGAGAGCAGACACAGTACTTGGCATTATTTATGGCTTCCCTTTTTGGCTCTTTGTTGCCTCGTTGTTCTCGAGGAGTTTTCCGAATTGCGATTTGAATTTGGGTTTTCGGAAAGGGGTCTGGAGTCCAGGGATAGCGGTTAGGCAGGGGCTGGGGATGCACAATCCGAATTGCAATTAATAAGGATCCTTAACCTGCACGGGGGAAAAGTCTAGGGTTATCCCTTAAATACAAATATATTTCTTATATTTTATTTTCTATTATTAACCTAAAATGTATAACAGAAAGCAGACCCTTTGATTTATAGAAATTATTTTTACTAAAATAAATAACCAAACCAGTTTAATTTTAAGAATTGAACCCAGCAATCTAGCTAGTATTTTTTCCAAGTACATCGGAGGCATTGGGCGCAAACAAATCCAAAACCCATTGAGGCAAAGAAACCGCTTCGGTCAACAGGATTTTTTCGGCTTCTTCGCTCGCCTCGCCTCGATGGCTCAATTCGCCTTCGTTTTCCCCGCTTTCCTTACCATTTCCCATTTCCATTTGCGTTGGCAAACAAATTAAGCAAAGTTAATAACGAAATCTTGTTTTCAACATAAACAACAAATATGCAAATGACTTCATAACATTCAATGAAAGTGCACGAGACCAGCCCGAAACATGCTGATGGAGCGAACTTGCCGACGGAGTTTCTCTGGTGGTGATTTTCCGGGGCTTTTCCTCCTGCAAACATGTCCTGTACAGCAACAGCCAGCAACAGGCAGGGGCTGCTGCCTCAGATCAGTGCATAATTATCGAAATAAGAGCGAAAGGAAGCGAAAGGCACCGCCATTTGCATGGAGGCCAGACGAAGGGTCATCTCTGGAGAGCGTATCCACTCCAGAGACCATAACAAAGTCGAAAGTCGTCTGGTAAATAGTTGAAAATGAAAATGAAGCGCATAATTTAGACAATTGTAAGGGGATTATTATTCAAGGAAGGTAACCCTAAAAAAAATTGGAGGATTATGGAGATTTTTATAAATCAATAGAGGCCATAAGGCGAAGAGAGAGACTTTATTTGCTGAGATTTAAATTAAAACTAAAATGGAAATTCAATATATTAAGGTTGCAGGATAATTTATAAGATTTTGTAAAGAATAAAGCATAGGAAGACCATATTCAAACTTTCTCTATTTTCTCTGGTTTCCTATTAATTTCAGAGCCTTAAAGCGAAAAGGGAACTCTAGATAAGATTTATATTCAAACTACAATTTAAATTAAATATAATAAAGTCTTAGAATAATTGTACGACTTTTTAAAGAATAAACCATAGGAATTCTTATTTTAAAATATATTTTAAACACTTTACTCAAACTATTTCTATTATCTCTGGTTTCCTCTCACTTACTACCACTTTTTTTCTTAAGATTAAAAAAGAAATTAAATACAATGAGGTCCCAGAATAATTTGTATAATTTTTTGAATAATAAACCATAGGAATTATTATTTTAAAATGTACTTTAGACATTTTATTACAGCTTTATCACCTTTACTCCATTTTCCTCTCAATTTCAGAGCCATAGTTCAGCCGACACTCGTTGATTAAAGCGACTATTTCCCATTGATCGGAGAGGACTTCCATTCCGATAACTCTTTGATTCCACAGCCAATATCCCAACTGATGGAAATGGCTTGTGTTTCCCACTTTTTGTATATATTTTCCTGCTCTCTCGCTCGCATTTTCGTTGTTAGCCATACAAATATGAGAAAAATATTTATATTTGAGCTGTTATTTATATGTATGCCGCCGACGCTGCCGCGCATAATCTGATTTAATCCAGGGGCGTAGGGGTGCCCATTTCAACCCCTCTCTCCCAGCTCCCAGCGCCAGTCAGTCAAGTGTAAAATTAAAAAATGTCAGCAGGAAATTCCTTTGGCGGATGCTTCAATGTTGCGCATTTCGTGTCACACACAATTCCCCCTGATATACCCCCCGATATAGCCTGATTCCGGGGCGGCTTCCCCCACATTTTCCAAGTGTTTTTCTCTCTTCTCTTCTTTTTTTTGGGACAAAAGTTGTGGCAATTAGCGGACGGCTTTGGCAGGTGGCCAGCACACAAAAGGAAACTCAGCAAATGTCCACTCCAATTTACGCATGAAGTGAGTCATTCTTTCGGCGTGGGCTTCCCGCCCTCAAAACACTGGCAAAATCTCGGCCTGCCATGGCTGGCTGGTCAGGTGAAACCACTATAAAAAAATGGCACCCATAAAATCCGGGCAAATCTCGGCTATTTGTCAGATTTCGTCTCGCCATATAATGCATAGATTTCTATTCTCATCTTTTCTTTAGCCCAGCGTGACGAATTTCAGGAGAGTTAAGGGCCGCTCGGCACTAATGTCAAAATTCAATTGAAATTGGCAACAAAATTTCTGTTTGAGCAGCAAATGAAAACAAATAAAATTATGCAAATCGAGTTGAAAGTAAAAGCAGGCATCCATATTTGTAGGAAAAGAAAGTAGAAACTGGTTAAGACTATGGAATACCTGGGATTTGGGTTGAGTAGAAAGCAGTGCCTACTTTTGGGAGACCATTGAAATTTATATAATTGTGGGAGAATGTAAGAAAATTATAGTTTTGATGGAAAATTGTATTTTATTTATTTTTTGTTTGAAAAAGTATATAAAAAACTAAATATTTATACTAGAAAAAGCTGGGAGTTTGAAATAAATTAAAATGGCATTTAAAAGTATGCTACAAATTATAAGAAACTACAAAATAAACCAAAAACAAGACATTGCCTACTTTTAGGTGCCCTTTTAAATGAAATAAGATTAATAGGAATATTATTAATAAAAATACATTTAAATAATTAAATAAATATCAATTAAATATGCTTTTAAAGGTCTTAAGTTATCTACATGATAATAAAACTGATTTCCTTTATGTTCCTCCCAGACAATATATACCCCTAGACTCCAGAAAGTACTAGGTATATATAGAAAAACCCACATCCAGTCATGCATCCACATACACACAGAGAGAGTATCCCGGCCAGAACATGACCCAAAGGGACCCTTGGGGGATGGGATGAGGTCCGCATTCTTATCACATTACGTAACAGGCCGCAGACTTTGGCTCGAATAACAAGGCCAAGTCAAGGGGGATGCATTTGAAATCGAGGGTGGCACTGCCATCCATTTGGGGGTTGGAATATCCCATATATATCCCATATATATCCCATATACATCCCATATATACACATGACTGCGGTCTATTTGTCCACACACTCGGCTTACGACAGATTCCGTCGAGCGATAGCTGCGGTCGCCTTCCCCTTTGTTTTGCCTTTTTTTTAATTTCCAAAAGATTTTCCAAATGCAAATCATGTCAATCGATGGCACTCCCACTGCTTCCGCTACTGATGAGGGCTAGCAACGCATTTCTTATCCGATCCACAAATAAAAACCACTTTAGATCCCTAAAAACCCTCTTATTGTCGTGACTTCAAGCGAATTATGTTTTATTGCCAAGAGATTTAAGATCTGGAAATGTTTTAGATAATTTAAATAGCAGCTTCAACTGAGAACAGATTTTCCTATAATAACCATTTAGATTGTAGATAAAATCGATTTAGGAACAAGTTTTTGAATAGGGAATAAACTGTAGAATCTCTTTAAAGTAAAGTTATTCAGATTTTTAGTTAGTTTATTACCCAATTGTATTTATTCTTTGGTTTAGAGAATTTTATTATTAAAAAAATATATATAAAAGATCATTTAATTCCCAAAAACTTAACAGACACATTCCTTTAGAAATTTAGATTTTAATTCCAAGAATTATATCTCTTAAATAGACTCAAGCTCATGGATTTGTTCTATCTTTAAAGCTAAACCATTTTGTTTGGGTTTATTAGCCTCGGATTGCAGTGCTCAGCCGAAAGTATGATTTATCGGGCGAAACTCTGGAACTCTGGTAGAGTTATTCGGGTAAATACGAGTGGCAACAAATCCACTCAGCACCGTCATAATTTTCAATTTCTAAGCCCCCCCCAAAAACCAAAAAATATTAATATCGATTGCGGGCCGTTCGGAACAGCACACAAAAACCGACATAAACATAACGCTTAAAATGTAACAACAAAAGGCAGGCGGCGCGAAAAAATACAAAAAAAAAAGAATATATACAAAAGACATAACAATAAAAATTTTACGCCTCCTGGGGATGTTCTCTGGGGGTTCTCTCTGGACCCTGTAATGTCCCGTTGTTACCCCTTTTGTGGCATTTTTTTTTGGTTTGTTTCGGGCAGCAACCCCTTGTCATTTTAGACACAATTTAAGTAAGCGTAAAACTGCAAATTGCTCTCGGACAGAATCCAGAATTCAGAATCCAGACGCTGTTCCGCAATAAATTCAACTAGCACGCGCTGCCACGAGCCGCCGCCCGGTTAATGCACTTGCGGATGCGAACGAGGATGCGGATGTGGATGTGGACAAGGATGTGGGTTGGACGAGGACGAGGACGAGGACGCTGACGACATTGTCTCATTGTCACGCTTTGCCAGACTCTGCATAATAAGATGACAAGAAGGCACAAGAGCAGGCCCGGCAAGATGCCGACAAACAAGGAGCAGCACCCAGCCAGCTAGCCAGCAACCCCAAAAGCCAGCCCCTTGCAGAGGGAAAAAAATATCAGAAAATATTAGAGAAATTACCAATAAATTTATTAGTTTATTTCTATATTCATAAGGTATTTTTTAAATTTATTTTTTGAGTCGAAAATCAGTAAAAAAAAATATAATTGGTGACTAATATTTTTCTTTTATATTTTTTCAAGTCTGAACTCTGTTTAAAATATTATAATAGGTAAATAATACTTTTTTCCTACTTTTCCAAGTCTAAACTCCTTTGAAAATATTAAAATAAGCAAGAAATATATATTTTATTTAAGTTGTATGAGTTTTTCCCAAAGAAATCAATTTTTAACTTTTTTTTTTCAAGTCCAAACTCATTAGAAAATAATAAAATACATAAATAATATTTTTTCTATACTTTACCAAGTCTAAACTCATTTGAAATTATTAAAATAAGCCAGCAATATATATCTTATTTAAATTTTATGAATTTCTTCAAGGAAATAAATTGTAAACTCCAAGAATAACTCTCTCTAAATTCCTATAATTTCCCTCAGTGCTTGTTTTGAACTTTTAGCTAAAAGTTGCGCCAGGCATTGATGTTGCCAAGTCAACTTCCTTTAGCCGAAAGTCAATTTATCATAATTTAAAATATATTTGACTAAGCTCACCACCCAGCACCACCCAGCCTTCTTCCTTTGGGGACACCCTCGAATATCCTCGATTTTTAGCCTGCCACATTAAAGCTGCAACTCACGGACTCCACACAGAGACTCCACTCGTCGCGTCGCGTCGCGTCTCGTCTCGTCTCGCCTGGTAATCGTATTAGTTGCACATTTTATAGTCCTGACAGGGCGCCAGTCGGCGGGGGAATCCCCCCATTCGGCATTCGTTTGTGCTGACATGGCCCGAGCCCGAATATCACAGGACCAGAGGGCCGATTGAAATCCATGCTTAACATGTTGTAATTGCAGCCGTCGAGTGTCCAATCCATTAGGTTGGGGGATTATGTATGGTCCGCCGAGGAACCGGTTGGGAATTTTAAGCAGCTCAAATTGGGGGAAAATCAAGAGATATGGGGTTATTTTTAGAGATATAAATAGGGAAAAAGGTTAAATAAAATTAGAAAGAAAAAAATTAAATAAAGAATTTCGAAGAAGAAACTAAAGGCCACGTAAACTTTAGACTTTGGCAGAAAACTATCTTTCCATGGCTAAGTCTGGTGACCCCCACTAGGAATAGCTCCAGAATTTCTCCCATAAACTTTCGCCGCCCCCCCCAAAAAAAAAGGGGGCATCATCATTAATCTTCCGCAAAAAGCAGTGAAAGGAGTAAACAAACTGAGCGAAAGATACCGAATGCGAAAGCATGAAATAAGAACAAATAAATAAGAACAACAAGTAGGAGAGAAGCGCCCCGGCGAAGAACAACAACTGCTTTTTTCCGGGCGGGTATAAACAACAAGCGGGGCCAAACAAAAACGAAATAAATTTAAATCTTCTTTACAAGCAAAATCTAATAAAAATCCATTTCATTTGAAGGAGCAGCAGCAGCAGGATCCGGGGGGAGCTCTGCACTCCAGGACCAGCGGCAGCGGCAGCTGATGCGCCCGGAAAATGGATTACAGCAATTTGCTTTGTTGCACAAACAGCCGCCTTCAGCAACAGTAGCCCAGGACCCCTTTCGCCTTCGTCCTGCGTCCGTCCTTCTTGCCTCCTTGCCTTGCCTTGCCTTGTCCCGCAGGGATAAATATAAATGCTGACACCAAAAGTCCCCGCTTAGCTGCATTTTTATGCAACTGTCACAGCTATGTCCATGCTCTTTCCAAAAAGGGTATTTGTATTTGAAGGAAAAATAGGAAATTCTACAAAAAAAAAACCTTAAAAATGTTATTTATTTTTGTTAAGACTTAATTACATTTATCTTGGATTATTTTCAATATTAAATTTGTCCTTAAGTTTATGGTTATGACTTATAACCAAAAACCATATTTTCATTCCCTTTGAAATATCAAAGAGCAACTTAAAAATGTTTATAAAATGTCTTAAAATATTCTTAATTATTTCCCCTAAATACTAAAAGCCTTAAAAATGTTAAATATTTATTTATAGATTTAATTACATTTATCTTGGTTTATTTTCCATATTTTTTCCTTAAGTTCATAATTATGACTAAGAACAGAAAACCCTTCCCTTTATTCCCTTTTAAAATATCAAAGAGCAACCCAAAAATGTTTATAAAATGTCTTAAAATAATCTTAATTATTCGCCTAAATAATTGTTTAAGTTTTCAACACACTTAAACCCACTTAAGCCCCCTGAATGTGGCAGACTCTTGGCGCTCTTAAGGACCAGGCTGCCACTTGGTCCACTCCCGTGGATCACACGCCTTTGTCCTACAGCCGAGAACGGATTCTTGGGGATAAGCAACTATCAATGGAGTCCAGAATTTACATAATCAACAAATAATTATGCCACAGCTGCAGCAGGAGCAGCACAGAGTCACCCCAAGTGGCGTGTCAAAAGTTCTGCGCGCCACACATGCTGCCGCAGCCCAACTCCAAGATGCTCCGCCACGCCGCCACTCAGCCAGCCACTCCTCCGCACCCCAAAAGTCGCCCAAGGACATAAACACACACACTAATGGACAATTGACCCTCATCAGGAGCAGCAACAGCAGCAGCAGCAGCATGCGGTTACATCTCCTGGTGGTGCTCTCCAGCCCACAAACGATGCCATTGTACATGACAATATGTGGCTGACCTCGTCGTCGGGGGCCCCCGACCAAGTTACCCAAGTTGCCCATTCCCCAACGCAACCCCTCTCAAAGGTTTGGCTTTTAAAGTGATTGCCGGGATGTGGAGCTGTGGGTAGGAGGTTGGACTCCTCTCATCTCTCACACACACAAAAATTGCAGGCGATGCTCAAGTGAAAAGGCAGCCATAAACATGCAAACTCAATTAAAACGATTTCTCATTAAGGGCATTCAACGTCGCTGTCTCACTCATCGATACACTCGACCCAAAGGAGGGGAGGGGGAGGGAAACCCATGTTCAGACCCCGTTTTAACCCAAACTCCCCCCAGCACACGCAGAATATTTTGTGAGGGCTTTGAGTTCTTGATAAATTTGCATGCAAAAAAAAAAAAGAAAATAACTAAAAAATACGTTACTTTTACAAGCAAGGTCACACTGTATTTTTGAGAAGTTTAAAAATATGGGAAGCCTTTGGTTATAAAATAAAAGTAAATATTCAGAGTATACAATTTAATTATTAGATCTTTTAAATATAAAAATATTATGAAGCACATTGGCTTCACAAATATACTTTTAAGAAAAATACAAGGTCAAACTATTTATTTTTTTAAAGCTAATTCAAATTATCTTGTGTAACCCCATTTTTTATCCCAGTGCACTCTACCCTTGTCCATCATTTTGGCCACCTAACCAATCTCCAATTTTTGGTTGCGGGGCAGCCTGGTAAGGGAGCAACCATTACCTTAGCCGATGTCAGATTTCATTAATTATCGTTTGTAGAAGTCACCACCGAAACGGCTAGGAGGTCCACTGGACACGGCTATGGGTATGGGTATGGGGATTGGGCTCCGAGGGCTTGACCAGGAGGCCAAACATTAACCCAACGCCCAGCATCAGGTTCGAGGAGTGAACGATGGGTGTGTGGGGACGCAAATCAAATGGATAATTTACCTGACAGATTGCTGGGCTCAATTGCTGGCTATATTTTTGACACGATCTCATGTTCGGGCTTAATGTAAGCCAAAGGATCATGAAAAGGCATTAAAAATTAGCATATTACGCTTGGGAATGTGTCTAAAATATTTTCATGCATAAAAGCAAAGTAAACATTAGGTTTTTTTTTGGTGAAAATAAATTAAAACTTCTTAAAACTACTGATTTGGAAAATCAAGGGAAAATAAACAAAATATTAGTTTGTAAGAGAGTCCTTAATAATATTCTAAATTAGATCCAATAAAAAAGTGTCCCTGAAAGCACCTTAAAGACAAGTGGCTATCTTTTAGACTCACCTAAAAGATAATCTAGCTTTCCCCATTCCCTTCCTTGTATCACATTTATTTTATATATTTTATTTACAGTCAAGAACAGTTCCTGCAGTTGCAGATATCCATCTCGAAGGATAATCGACAACATTTTCGCGTTTCCGCCATTATTCCAGCGGGTGTGTTTCGGAGCTTCGATGTTTCGGTGTTGCAGCAAACTTGGCAATTTTATGCTTCAATTTTCGCTTCCGGTTTCGAGGGGGCCAAGGAGTTTGGCTGCCTGGCAATTGAGTTGCCCAGACAGACGTAGAAAGTGGCGTTTTTTTGGCGGAAGGGAGGCGGAGGAAATGGAATAAAATGGAATTGAAGGAAGGTTGAGGGGCTTTGCTAACAAAGCGATATCCGCCACATAAGCTGCATGCTCTCGCATTCTCCTCATTTCCTTTATTTTTCCGCTTGTTTTTCTTTTATTGCCCAACGGCAACGGGGCAACGAGGCAACGGGAGATACTCGTACCTCGTGCCTCGTACCTGAACCCGCAACATAAAGCCATCGCACAATCCGCAATGGGTTTTGTTTAGTTTTTACAACAGACATTGCCGTCGACTTTAGTGACATTTGACATTTGATATGCCTTAATCAACTATAAAAGCCTGTCTCGTCCCGAGGGTGGCTGCTAGCTACGCTGTTTTTGGGGTTTATTGGGGGCTAAAAGTTACGGGAGAGCCGCTCATAAAACTGATGCAACATGCAGCAGCGACACAGCAACACGTGGCCATAAAACGAGCGGCGCACCGAAGGCGGCATCCGTTGAATTATATCAACTATTCACGGGGTCTGCCTTGCGATCTTTAGTCACGTATACGCCCTGGAGTACCGGCGGAGTAGCGGAGTGACTCTCCTCAAACGGAAATTAGTTGGCACAAATTTATACATACATTACATTACACAAATTACAAATTGAATTGCCACCATGCACGTTCCAATGCCACGTGTTTCGCCTTTTTAGGAGTTTAAACATCATTTCTATTTTGTTCTTATTTTAAATGGGTTTTTATGAGTTCATTAATTGTATTTCTAAACAAACTCTATATACCAATTTAAGTTCCCGTAATTGCAATCTCATCAATTCATTCTCATTATTTTATGCTCATTATTCCGTTTTTTATAGTTTCATGAAACTCTTATCCCTTTATACTCATAATTTCATTCTCATAATTTCATTCTCATAATTTTATTTTCATCATTTCATTTGAATCAATAAATTTTTCTTATTTATATTTTATTTATACCGTTTATTTTATATTGTTCTTATTATTTTATTCTCATTATTTCGTTTACATTATTAAATTCTCACAATTTCATTTTCATCATTTTATTTTCATCAATAAATTCTTGTAATTTCATTCCCATCATTTCAGTTTCATTATTAATTCCATATTTCATTTCCGTACGTTTCCCCTTCCCCTTAATTTCATTCCATTTCAATTTTAAAGCCACTCATATTTGGTCTTACAAATAACATATATCAACCGAATTTCATAATTAAAACTTCCCCAACCCATAGACTCTAGAATAAATATAAACCCTTCGGCCCCATTCTACTTCCATTCCATTTTCCACACTCTGGGCGGGCCACCCATTCCGCTGGCCCTGACAATTCCAATTAAATTGTTAAGTCGCCGCTAAGCTTCAATTAGCTAAACCGAAAGATGACAGGCGCTAAAAATAATTCTCGAAAAGGCAAACACAAGTTACGCGAACGGCGCGAGACAACTGCGAGTGAGTTGGAAATTTTAATTATATTTGCAATTGCAATGCCATAAATTTCCGAGCCCAACTGGAGCGGGAAAGCCTGAAAGCCAGAAAACCTGAAAACCCGGCGAACGTGGCGACACCGAAATATGTGGCAAGTTATTTTAATATGCCACGAAAAAGTGTCGCAACTCCGCCGACTATGCCTGGGTGTGGGAGTGGAATTGAGGCTAAGGAAAACCTTAAATTAAATTGCAATTTGTGGCTTAATTTATTTTTATCGCATACACACAGCGCCACAGATAGGCAAAAGCCCCAGCCCCAGCCCGACTTAGAGGCTCTCTCTCTTAGAAAATGGGAAAAGGCGGAGGGAAAGCCCGGAAAAGGCGGGGGAAAAGCCTTGGCTAAGCACCTGGGCTCCGTTAGGAGCGATGCTATTATTGGAATTTTAATTTCCCCATTTTAAAGCGCGTCAGTGAGGCTCGGCTCAGCCCCCACCATGGAATGCCCAGCCAAGCATGCCGCCCTACACAAATAAAGTGCCTAGAACACCCGCACAACCAGGAGATACAGTCAGAGACATATATGTGTGTGGATTTGCGATATGTGTGTGTGGTTAGGGTACACTCAAAATATATTTTTTTAAATTTTATTAACAAGAAAATTAAGCAGAAATCGAACATGAATACTTTAAAACAAGAGAATTAAATATAAAAAAATCCCTTTTAAATATAGAAAAAATATTGCTTCCCTTTAGTATATTTCCCTGTTTCTTTCAGTGTCTCTTGCGTGCTGTGAGTGCTTCCTTCCGCTTTGTTTTTGCCGCAGTGCTTTCCGTTTTCTTGCTTTTTTTCCAGCCACCACCGCTGCCGTTTCTGGTTTTTGGTGTTTTCGGTGTGCAATTTCACGCGAAGTTTCCAGCGCATCAATCAAAGCTGACAGCGCCGCTTCTCTCTCACATATCTGGCCGCCCCCCTTTTAACCCCCGCCCCCCACACACACACCAAACACACACCACACCTTGTCTAGTCTCAGGAAAAACGAAGGATGCCCCTGGAAAAGCCGAAAAACGAAACTGACGCTCAGTTAAGCGCCATGAAAGGCCTTGACTTTGCTTTGTATCGGATGTATCCCATTTCCCCTTGTACATTTTCCTTTTTAGCAGGAGGGATATCCAGGAAGCCCGAAATACACGTATAATCGATATACGTAACGGGGTGTTAAAAAGGTATAGACTCCGGTTATGAATGGGTTATTGGTTGAGCGGATCCCCAGAGCAAATTATGCAGGCAATCAGCTGAGAAAAGTGAACTCACTGGGCCCTGAAAGATGAGATTTTTTGAGCCAATTTGAATGGGTTAAACAGGTTTATTGGTTATTTAAATAAATATAAGGATAAGGCTTGGATTTTGAATGCCAGAAATAAAATAAAGGAGAATTAGTTGCAATTAATATTTAAAAAAAATTAATATTAATATCGGAAATGTACAAAAAAATTCTCATAAACCCATATTTATATTTTATCAAAAGCTTAAACTTCTGTCTTGACTAAAATATGAAATGCTTCGGGGAACTCCTTTCCTTCACCTGCTAAAAGGTCCACCATCCTTTTCGTTCCTAATCCTTATCCTGGCATATGTGTGGCCCAGCGTAATCGGCGGCTTCCGCTTACATGCTCCACCAACGATGGCAGGACACACATCCTTTGGCGTCGTAGGACATCCTAGCCAAGGATTCCGCCGGGACCTGCTCCTCCTCAACCGTCAACCGCCTCCACGGGTGACACCTTTGTGGCGTATCAAACGGAACTATGCGGAACGAACACGTGAAAATGCGTGGCACAAAGGACTCCAAGGGGCGGACAGGAAAAGGAAGCAGCAGCAGCAGAAAAAAAAATAAGTAACAACACAATGTCAGAGACAATAACTTCATCCAGGATGAAAAAGGTGAAAGAAGCTGCCAGACAGCAGCAGACGATGGAGGTTGTATTTTGTAATTTGATGCCGGGGGTTTCGGGGGGAGTGCTATGGGTGTGTGTGTGTGTGTGTGCCAGGGCGGGTGGCGTAATAGGCGTAAACCGGAAGTTAAGTGTAAAAATAATAATAAAGGTGTGTGCTGGTGAGCCGCTTCCTTCCGTCCTCCACCTTTTTCCAGGCCATTGTATCGAGCCACCGCCGACTTCCCCCAAATATAAAGGACTCTCCCTCTTCCTTCCTGGCTTTTCCATTTCTGACTTTTCCGCTTTCGAGGGGAGCAGCGCACTTTAATATAAAAAGAAAGAGAATAATATAATGTTTGGGCCACGATTGGATTCTATTTTATTACGCTTTGCAGCATAAATTTGCTTTTTATTCAGCGGCGATTGATTGGGAATTTTGTATTTGCAAAACGGGCATTAAAGAATGCAATTTAGGGGGAGTCCTGGGGATGCAAAAATCTGCAAAGAATTTAACTATATAATGGAAAAAATCGATTAAAAATAAATACTATTTCTCTCATATTTTTTCCATAAATAAATATTTCAAATGCTTGTTTATTTTTTACTATAAAATTGCCATGAACAACTTTATAATTACTATAATCGATTAGACTAAAAGTTCCATAACTAATTATTTATTTATTATTAATTTTCCACATGCGGTAAATTGCTTCTTAAAAGTTTTCCATTCACATTGTTTTTCACCTGCTGACGACAATGGGGAGAAGTCAAAATGGAAACTCTTCCGGGGAAAAAACGAGCGAGGAAAACCCAAGGAAAAAGAGAGGGAAAGCAATTTCTGCTTACGCTTTTTAATTTTTGCTTTATCGTGCGCAATTTATGCTCCTGCCACGGCCGTGAGTGTGCGAAGGCAGGGAAAAGGCAGAAGAAAAGCCAGTTTATGGAACATACGTTAGCCTTCACCTTTCACCTCTCACCTTAGACCTTATACCGTTCACCTTACACCCGTTACCCCACATACCCCACAGCCACAACCCTTGAAAATACCATCTACCATTGTGGCATATTTTTTTTTCATTCACAGAAGCAGTTGTTTCTGTTTGCGGGTGAATTTCTTTAGATTTATAGGGATGCCGAGCTCAGGTATGAGCTGGTTGGGGTTAACTTTGCCAACTTAACTATTTTCTAAAAATAAAAATATATTAAATAACAATTTATCAATAATGGGAAAGTAAAATAAAATAAAATGGGGATAAAATATTTCTTTATTGTGCGAAAACTGTAGAATAGTCTAATATGTTTATTAAATAAATAGTTGTCCTGTTGTGTTGTTGAAATATTAAATTGTTGAATTATAGAGTTGTTGTAATTGTTAAATTGTTAAGTTGTTGAATTGTTGAAGTGTTGAAGTGTTGAATTGTTGAATTGTTGAATTGTTCAATTGTTCAATTGTTAAATCGTTGAATTGTTGAAGAATTGTTGAATTGTTGAATTGTTGAATTCTTTAATTGTTGAATTGTTTAATTGTTGAAGTGTTGAATTGATCTATTTCTGAATTGTTGAGTTGTTGAATTATTAAATTGTTGAATTGCTGAATTGTAGAATTATAGAATTGTTGAAGTTTTGAGTCATTAAATTGCTGAGTTGTTGAATTATGGAACTATTTAGTTGTTATATTTTTAAATGATTAAAGAGAATAATTAAAGTATTATAAATCTTACTTATATTTTCAATTTTTATTTTAAACAAAAAAAAAAACCTTACCATTGGAAAAAATGCTTATTCGTTTAAAATATCCTGACAATATGCAAGATGATCCGTGGAGCTTATCAATCCCCCTAGAAAAAAGGGGGCAATAACCGCGCCCAAGCCCCAACTCCTGACACATCCTGTGCGTGTGTGTGACTCATCAAAGACACATGTGGTCCAGAAAAAAAAAGCATTCGAGAGATACTCCTAGGAAAAAATGGAAATTCACAACAAAAACACAAATTACGACCTATTTTTCGGCTTTTCCCCCACAAAGGGCTTGCGCTGTGCGATGGGGGAAAGTCTATAAAAATCCACAAATAAAATGTCATTTGCCTGGAACGTGCCTGGCATCTACTTATAAACTAAATTAAGGATAACATTTGAAAAATTTGCACAAAATAAAATCCAGCCGAAGGAGCAGGACACGAGTCGCGGACACGATGTCCTCTGAATGCTTAAGTTGAAAATGTTTCTTACCCCCAAAAAGTACACACGCACACACCGAGTGAGAGTAAGAAGGAAATAGAAATAGTAGCTGAGCGAAATAGAAATATATACACAATAATTTAAATTGCTTTACAATGAAACCCTAAAATGTCAATAGAGCGGCGCGCTATTTGCTTTTCCTATTTATTTCTTTGTACCCACTCCCAGACCTTCACCCCAAACACACTTCTTAGTATGCAAAGTGCCGTCTCTCCGAATGCCACTTTGTTGGCTTTTTCATTTCATTTGGACGACGCAGTGAACGCATTGAACAGAAGTGGATAATACTTGTGGAAGAGGGTGCTACGATAGCCCCCCGAAAGGTCCACAAAAATATATATATATATTCATACATGTCCAGTCTGTTATGCTGGATAAATTATCCCATTTGGGCTGCTTGAATTTTTGTATTTTATTGAAACCACAAAGGGGGTTTTGGTGGAGTCCTTCCTTTTACTTTTCAAACTTTCAAACTTTGGGGAAGTAAATTTAATCAATTAATATTTTCATTCACATTCGCAGTAAATGTATAAAGCTCTTGAACAGTATTTTAAAATAATTAAAATCCTATGTTAACCACATGAAAAAATTCCCTAAGACCTTAAGCTTGAAACGGAATTTACAAAATTAGTTTAATGTCAATAAAAACCTATCAATACTCATAAAAAATGTTAGGGAATGAAACACTTATTAATTAAAAGATGCAAATAATATTTTAAGTATTCTTTATATGCTATTATTATTTTGAAAAATTAAGATTATTATTTATATGTTTATTTAATAATTATCTAACAGTACCTAAAGTATTTTAAGCCACTCTCTCTTTCTCTCACCTTTGTCCCAAAAGGAACCATCTCTCCAACAAGTATCTGCTCTCATTTATAAATTCAGATAAACATTTTAAGCTTCTCTGTAAGTAAACCTATTAAAATGTAAATTTTACACAATTTAAATTGCCAAGTAATTTTGCTTTTAGAAAACATTTCTCTGGACTTTTAAGATGGCGACTTTTATGATGCTTCTCTTATCTGTAAATGGCGATTTCGCACTTCCTTCTGACTTGAGAATATCCACTTGCATTTACGCCCAGACATGCGAGCTTTTTTAGTGGGGGGAAGGGCGGAAGTTGGAATTGGGTCTTGACACAGTTTTATTTTCCAATTTTCGCCGCTGTTTGTGGAAATACAAAATCCAATCCGGAGCGGATGGCCAGCGGAGAGAGCGGCAACAATGTCGGCACGTACGCGCCGTGCTAAATATTTCAACACGATCCAACAAACTACTCACTTAGCCGCTCTCAACTCCGAAAGAAGCTAAAAAAATATATAAAAAGAAAAGAAAAGAATATAGAAAAAACCAGAGCATCGAGCATGACCCGCAAGCATTTGCACTGCATTTAAAAAACATTTGCGGTTTTTACGCTTAATCATCGTCAGAGCTCCTAGGGCTTCGCAGCTTCCAAGCGGGGGGACTATATCCTGGCCGACATAATTTCCCAGCTTGAAATTCCCAGCACGCTTGTATATATTAATAAAAATGCATTAGTTCACATTTATTTTCGACATAAAACGTGTAAAAGTAAGCAAGCCAGTCAGACAGACAGATACGGCGATGGAGCCGGGGGGGGGGGGGGGGGGGGA
>VNJW01007096.1:0-32704 GCA_008042615.1 Drosophila auraria | reverse complement strand
GGGGGGGGGACAGACAGCCGAAAGGGGCCCCGGGGGGCAGGTTGTGGAAGATTTCACTCACCTAGAGACAAGGAACAGTGGGGAGGGGGCATGGTGCCCGACACAGTACCCAATGGACGGTGGTTGCACTTGGGAAAATATATTAGCAAGGAAAACAGGAAATTATTATTTTTTCCCATAACAGTGTGACCATGTACTCGTAGGAGAAGCAATTGCAGTTCAATGTGACCCTGATCAGCAAATTAAGACCAAAATGAGGTTATTTTTTTGAAAGAAAAAAATAATAAGTCTGCGCTTTAGTTAATAAGTAACTAGAGTAAATTCTTGAACCTCTATTTATAAAGCCTTTTTAATAAGCTGTTCCCTATGTAATGTTCACAAAAAACCTTATATAATAAATAAATAAAAAATATATCATATAAATAACCTATTTTCTAACCTCTTAGCAATTTTTATTTCCCATTTTAAAATTAAATCTAAGCTAAATAAATTTTTTTTTTAATATAACATAATTCTTTGAGGCAAAAATAAAAAATATCTTTAATGATTTGTATTATATTTCTTTATAGCAAACCTGAAACAGATACTCTTGTCCTATTTTTAATTTTCTCTGTGTGTCTTTCCTACTCATTTAAAGCTTGGCGACTTTTGCTTTTATTTCAGCGCTTGAAAGCAAAATAATGTACACGACGTCGACGACAAACAGCACCACCCCTGAAACCCAAACCCAGACCCAGTCCCAACCCCCCGCAGACAGGAGCAGGACAGGACAGCCAACCTGTGCACTTTCGCTCTCGGTTTTGTGTCTATGCTGGTCGTAAATTTTAGATATTCGCAGCACGTGCAAATTATGTACAATAATAAAAGCAGCGGCGGCAAGAAGAATAATCCAGAGCGAAAGTAAGACACGGCGGCAGTGTGGGCGATGTACACTGCCTGCTACTCTGCGGAACTTGTAGTCATGTTCCGGACTGTCTGTACTGTCTGTACCCTCTGCTGTGTGTGTGTGTGCCGCATTTCCGTCTCGCTGACGACTGACAAGTACATAAAACATGTCTGCGCCTAAAAGTCTGCTGCATTTTCAATGCCCAAATGCCCCGTGCCGGCAATATCGATTGGGCCAAGTTAAGAAAAAGGGGGGCGAGATTTAAGCCACCATCACGAGCCAAGCAAGTGGCAACAAGTGAGGGAAAGTTGAGACTTTCTGTTTAGTTAGTGAAATGTTGCAGTGGCGAAGGAGAGCGGCCTGATCGCATTCCAGAGAGCCTTTAAAATGTTCTTAAATCTTTGAAAAAATTTATAAATTTGTTATATAATAAATCATAGATATATTAAAAAGTAACTATAATATCGTACCATTCTATTTTAAAATCCTTCTAATTTGTTACAACTTTTCTATTTTTTGTTGGGGAATCAAAGGCTTCAGGCACAGCTGCTTAAGTTTAGGTCAAACATTCTTAATAATTAATTGAATAGAAACAATTCTTAAATTTGTAAATAAATGTTCAGTAAATAAACAACTTACTCTTGCTAATTAATTTATTTAATATTAATTTTTTAACACAATTCTATGTTATTATTATTATTATTATTATTATTATTATTATCTATTTAAGAATCAAAGGCTTAATGCCAAGCTTCTTCGTTTAAACTTAAGTTTAGCTCAAATATACTTAGACTAAAATGTATAGAAACAATACTAAAATTTGTAAATTATTAATCAGCAAATAAACAACTTACTCTTGCTAATTTATTAGTATAATTCTAAGTTAATTCTAATTTATTAATATAATTCTTCGTTTAATTGAAGAATCAAAGACTTAAGGCCAAGCTGCCTCACTAAAACTTAAGTTTAGGTAAAATATTTTTAATAATAAATTGAATAGAAGCCATACTAAAATTTTTAAAAGAATATTTAGCAAATAAATAACTCATTCTTGCTAATTTATTTATATAATCCGCATAATTTATATTTTTTTAAACACTTACAGTAGCGGAAAAAGTTAGCTAGACTGCTAGCCTGGTCAAAATTACCCCAATAAATAAGGCAAATAAGTACGTTAAGTTAACTTAAATAATCAAGAATTGCTCTGTTGCATTTTTATGGAATTTCCCCCGGATTTATGGCCACATTTTCCTTTACTTTTTGAGGTGCTAAAAGTTTGTGGCACTTTATGGAAACGCTTTGCTTGGCCCAAGAACTAGATTATGTATCTCCCCGGACACAAATAATCATTGAAGTCCCTCTCTGGCAGGGCTGGCCAAGGCGTCCCCAAGGCGTTGCATAATATATGTATTTAACACCCCGACACCGCCGACTGATGGCCATCATTAGCAGGCCCACAAAAAGTTTGTTTCTTATTTTTTTGTTGCCGCATTTGTCATTCCCGTAGGCATCTTTCGCTTGAATTTTTTTCTAAATGAAAATTTTATAATTGCTTCCATATTTTCGCTCTTCCGCAGTTGTTGTCGTCGTGCTGCGGCAGCGTTTTGTGTGTCGAGTGTTGTGTTTGTGTTTGCCACACGTTCCAGAGCCATAACAAATTACTTAGGTCATCAATTATGAGGTGAGAGTTGGGTCTCTTTCTGGAGGTGTTTCTGCTGTCTGCTGTCTCTGTTTTTCGGTGATGCTTTTATTGCTTTCATTATGATTTCATGCGGCGCGCGGGGGCACGTTCTCCCGGCCACCACCCCTCCCGGTCCGTTGACGACCATTTGTCTAACTTCAGGTTTCAGGTCCTTCAGGTATTTGATGTTAATATTGTTATCTTTTATTTATAAAGCGTAACTTTTTTGTTTTTCGTTTTAAACTTTGTTTTGTGGGCGCGTGAGTGAGAGAGTTCTTGGCCGGAAATGTAATTGCATTTCCCGGATCCTTTTGGCAGACATAAATTAGATGGGTTTCAGAAATTTAAAGGTTGGGTTTTATTTGCATAATTTTTTTAAAGGGGGGGAGATGGAGTTTATAATTTGAAGAGGGAGTTATTTAGAAAAATAGGTCAAAAATGGAGGTAAAGAATCAATAAAAATAGGGAGTTTCTTTGGGTTAAGAAGTTATGGGTTTCAGAAGGCTTATAATTATTATTTCTATGAATACATACCTTTAAAAAAATTATAATATATTTTATTTGCATGAATATGTCCTTTAAGAAAATTTATAGTAATTATAAAAACTATATTAAATTAATATTTTTTTCTTTTTTGGTAAATATTTGAGGACAACTTCTAGCCTTTAAACCTTGCAAATACCTAATTAAATAAAACATATTCCCCTCCTTAATTATTTAAAATTCCTTTCAATGTAATGCTTCAATTTCTATATTTATTTCTTCTATAAATTAAACAATTTTTTCACTTAGCAAGTAAACAAAATAAATAAATGCCCAATGGCATTGTGGCCGTCAGGGCCACGCTTAACAAGATGAAGTGGCTGATGCAGAGCCGCTGGCTCCGCTTTCGATGACTGCTCCGCCGCCGGGAGTCCTGATCCTGCGACTCCTTAGGGCTTGTAGGTGAAGTTGCCGCCGCAGTTCTTGTAGCAGAGATAGCTGGGTCGAGTCCGCCACTTGCGGCAGTAGCGCCGATAGCAGCTGTTGGGATTCGGCGATGGAGGCCGAACAGTAGGAGGCCGGACTGTGGGCGGCTGACCGGTGGGTGGCTGACCGGTGGGAGGCTGAACTGTGGGAGGTTGAACTGTGGGAGGACGAACTGTGGGAGGTTTATAGGTGGGAGGCGAAGGAGTCGGAGGCGAAGGAGTCGGAGGCGAAGGAGTCGGAGGCGAAGGAGTCGGAGGCGAGGGAGTCGGAGGCGAAGGTGTTGGAGGCGAAGGAGTCGGAGGCTGAGGAGTCACAGTGCAATCATTAGCCACCGAGCCAATCAGCTGACTCAGCACAGCCACATCCAGCAACAGGTTTAAGTCAATGTCAATCAGCGTAAAGACACTATTACAATTGCCCTCAATAATGGTTTCGGGAGCCACTAAAATATATCAGAAAAAATATAAATGAATTAAGAAATTAAATTAGATAAACTATAGCCAAAACTTACGATCAATTTGGTTGCAAACGCCACCGCTGCCTCGGATGATGCTGCCCACACTGAGGAAAAGCAGAGCCACTATGTCCAAATTCACCAACTTGACAATCCTGTTGTTGTCGCCCACAATAATCTGCTTGGGACCCACTGAAAAATATATATAAAATCATAATTAATTAAAAAATCAAAGACCAAACTCCAACGGAAAAACCCACCATTGGCCGAGTTACCAATAAAGCCTGTGCCCAGGATGCTGTCCAGCAGGAAGAGCGAGCACAAGACGGTGCCATCCACGCTCACCAGCTTGACGACGGTGTTCTCGTTGCCAACAATGGTTGTCTCGGCGCTTTTGTTCAGCGAGTTGCCAATGCCCGTAGAGCTTACGGTGCCACCGGGACCAGTTAAGGTTGAGTTCGTGGACGCATTGCTTGCGATGCAGGTGCCGCCCGAGGTGAGACCCGTGCCGCCGGCCAGAAGACTTATCAGTTGGACGAGCAGCTGTTCGACAGTGCTGATGACCGGGGGAAGAACGCCACCCAGAACACTGGTAAGGAGACTGCCAAGGCCAGTGCCAAGGACACCGCCAAGGAGAGTGCTAAGGAGGCTTTCCACTGTGTGGACAACGCCACCCAAGACACCTCCAAGCAAATTGGAGCCACCTGATCCTCCGAGGAGACCGCCAAGCAGGCCGGAACTGCCACCGGACTTTGAGCCACCTCCCAGCAGGCCACCGAGTAAGCCAGAGCTGCCACCGGAACTTGAGCCACCTCCGAGGAGTCCTCCTGTGCCACCTGTTCAGGAAAAGGGAGAAAAGGTGAGGTGTTAATAGGTTAAGGGAAAAGTATATAAGTTTAAGGGAGTATTACCTCCTAGAAGTCCACCCAGCAGACCTCCGGCCAAGCCTGTTTTGCAAAAAATACAAAAAAAGTGTTAGTAAAGTATGAAAAATTCAAAACCAGTGTTGCACAATTTCTTAGACTCCTTTGAAGCTTCAGAGCAGAGCCTTTACAACACTAAAATGGTACTTAAGACGTTGTAAAGACCCTGTAAAAACCCCTACAATCTTACCCGCATTCGTTTTATTAACTCCTCCTGGATTCACAGTGGACAGAACCGAAACCAAAAGACTAATGGTAGGATTAACACTAATTCCCTTGACAACACTATTGGCAGTGCCATTCATAATAGCGCCCTCGCGAACTAAAAAGAGAAAAATAAATATTAAATATATATTAAATACTGATATTCGAAGCTCGGTACTCACTATTCATATTATTGCCAAAGCCGCCGCCAATGATGGTACTCAAAAGAGCCACCACAATGGAAATGGGTGCATTCACATTAAGCAACTCGGTTAAGGTGTTATCTTTGCCCGCAATAACACCTCCGGAACCCACTGTAAGTTCAAAACAAAGCTAATTAAAGGCTGTTTGTAGAGAGAAAAATTCAGCAAACCTACCATTTTGATTATTGCCTGCAAAGATACAAGGAAAATAAAGAGAAAAAAATATAATTAAAGCTTGAAAGCTAAGATGAACTAATAATAATTACCAGTAGAGCCAGTAGAGCCACTGGAACCACCAGAACCCGATGAGGAGGGAGTTCCCGACGAGGATCCACTTGAACCCGAAGAACTTGGCGTGCCAGAAGAGCCTGAAGTCTGGTCCACATTAGACAAGGCATCAACATCGGCAAGAACGGGCAGCAAGACACTCGCTATTTCTGTTCTTCTGTTCTTATTTCCCTTGATAAATGTGCCAGATTGTACTGTTTAAAAAAAAATTAATATTTGTAAGTTAAAATATTTAATAATTAATTAAGAGAAAGTCACTCACCGTTCTGACTGCTCCCACCGCCACCTTTGATAAGACTCAAGACATCGGCATCAGCACCAACGGGCACGACGGCATTAACCAAATCGGAGGAATCGTTGCCATTACCAATAATGGTGTTGCCTGAATTAACTGTACAGAAAAAATTATAATTTAATTAATTATTATTATATAATTCGGGGATTCTATACACACTTACCATTCTGAAACGAGCCCGAACCGTTACCAGTAACCGTACTCAAGGCGTCGACATCAGCATTGACGGGCACCAAGGCCTTGACCAGTCGGTTGGCAGAGTTGTTAGAGCCTTTGAGAGTTGTGCCAGCTTGTACTGTCAAGGAACAAATATAAAAATTATAAATTCTAATTATTATTAATTATAAATTCTAAGAACTTACCATTCTGGCTACTACCACTGTTGCCTGTAGCATCACCCACGGCCAAAACATCAGCATTGACGGGTACCAGGGCATTAACCAAATCATTTGATTTGTTTTCAACGCCAACTAAATTCGTGGCAGCTTGAACTGTTGGGTAAAAATTATATTTCAGTAAAACTAAGATAATAATAAATATAATAAACTAATTACTAACCAGTCTGACTGGAACTTCCACTGCTTCCCACAGTCAAGGCATCGACATCAGCGGCAACGGGTACCACGACCTTGGCCAGATTGTTGGAAGTGTTGGCAATGCCCTTGATATTGGTTCCAAATTTTACTGTTAAGTTAAATCTTATTTAGTATTTTAATAATAATTAAAACCAGGGAATCTTACCGTTCTGAATAGTAGCACCTCCGGCAACATCACTCAAGGCATCCACATCAGCAGCGACGGGAACCACAACCTTGGCCACATTAGATGCTTGGTTGGCAATGCCAACTATATCAGTTTCAGTGTCCACATTTTGAACACTTCCCAAAGCATTCGAACCAACTGTAAGGATAGAAAAAAAGCATTTATAAAATATAAAATATAAAATATAAAGAAAAATATCTAAGACACTTACGAAGACTCAAAGGATTACTGCTGGCCCTCTTGGCCGGCACGGATGATTTCGAGCCAAGTGGCGTCTTAAAGTCGGTGATATCGCCACCATTGACGCTATTCAAAGCCACCGCATTGGCCATTTCCGTGGGCGTCGGGCTGACCAGGGTGCGATCGAGGGCAGTCATCAGGCCCAGGAGCACCACCTTGCCCACTTTCATGGCCAGGAGGCGAACGATCCAGGTATCGGGGCCGGCGGAGCACAGGCCGCTCGTATTGCCCTCAGCGATTGAGGTTAGGCTGTCGAGCAGGGAGACTGAAAGCATGCTAAAAGCATTTACCTGCAGGGTAGTGGCACTCTCGGGGCCCACTGGAAATATTAAAATACAAAATAAACAAATAAATAAAAATTATGAAACAAAGAAATTTAACATTTCCAAAGAAAATTTCTAAAACTTCAGCTAAAAAATGGAATATTTAAGCTTGTTGTTACTCGCTACTTAATATTCATACTCCTTCGTCCATTTTTTTAATACTCGTTACCAGCTTACTGGTTTCCAATTACGCTGTTTATCAGTTAGCAGATATTACTAGTTACTCTTTCCCCGTATTATGTACGTTATGTTTAACACGTTATTTGCTACTCGTTATTTTTTACTCGTTATTTTTTACTCGTTAGTTGCGCAGTCTTTTTTAAGCATAAATATTTTCAGTCATTACTCCTTACTTCTTTTGAGATATTATTCCCAATTATTCTTATACTCGTTACGATTACTCGTTGCTCGCTAAACAATTTTTTTTCTTCCAATTTAAGATATTGACTCTCTCACCATAACACCTAACTTCTTTTGGGATATTATTTCCAATTATTTTGATACTCGTTACTTCTACTCGCTACTCGTTACTTTTTTTCAAGATACTCACTCTCTCTTAAATTCCTGATGATCTTGTGGGCCTCTCCGCCGGAGGCTCCGCACACCTGCAGCAGGGTGTTGAGGATGGTGCTATGCTCGGCCAGGCTGCGCTCCTGCAGGAACTGCAGCACCGACTCGCGATCATCCTTGAGCGCTGAGTCCACCTTGCGGGCAGCTCGGACTCCCGAGCCCTCCGTCTGCTGCTCCCCCTCGCTGGTCTTGGCCTGCTGACGCTGCCGGAGCACGGAGCTCTTGATGGCCTGGCTCACCTCATCCTGAGAGCACTCGATGCCATTGAAGGACAGCAGGGCCAGGAAGGATCTCAGCGTGAGGGTGAGACTGTTGCGATCCTGCGACTGCTCAATATCGCGAACGATGCGACCACAAGTGGCCTCGTTGCGGGCTCCGATCAGGATGTCGATGATCACGTCCATGCCCAGCTGGAGGAACATATTGTTGCCCTTGGCCTCCTTGGACACCTGGCTGCGCAGCATCTTCATGGTGGACTCCTGGAAGGAGCTGAGCTTGGCGCCGCGGGCCTGCATGCTGGCCAAAAGCAGATCCGCCAGATCCTTGGCCGCCAGGCGTCCAATGTGGGTGAATCGCGATGATGATGATGATGTCGTGGTTGCGGCGGTACTGGGTCCATCCGTGGTGGAGTCCGTTTCCAGGAGCAGCGAGGCCAGAGTCGTGGTCGGTGGTAATCCATTGGTGGTCGCCTTCGACCGGGTCATGGGCTTGGCATCGTGCGGTATGAGGAAGCACGTGGAGAGCAGAAGGAACAAGTGCAGACGCCACATCTCGATGCTGGAGTGATGCTCAAGAGACTTTGTGATGATGATTGATAGATTTCGTTGGGCTTTGGCTGCTTTTATACGATCTCCGCCGGCTTATCCGGCTCGAGATAGCCACTCTGGCATGCTTTAAACGTGCCTCAATCATCGCCATCATCATCTCGCATTCTTAAAGCATGTTCCGGCCGTAATCTTCTTATCTCGCGTGGGCTCTGTGGGGTTTGTGGGTTTTGTGGGGTTTGTGGGTCTTGAGGAAATCGCGTTTAAAGCTGAGAGTTCTGGAGATCATGATCGATTTTGATCTGGAGCTTGGCTGGGGTTGAGTGTTGGGTCTTGAGTATTACTCATTTCAATGAGGTTGTGAGTTAAACATAGGTTTAGGTTAAGCTAAGATTTGCCCAAGATAAGATTTTCCTAAGATAAAATATTTCTATAAATATAAAATAAATTAATAATAAATAAAATATTTCTTAGCTAAAATATTTCTTAGTATCCTTTAATTTTCTAAGGTTTATCCTTGCTCTTAATAAGGTTTATTAATTTAGGAAGAGCTTAGCATTTTCACTTATTTTTTTAAATGTTTAATTAACTCCCCGCTTTAGCTACAACTCTCACTTATCTTAAGATTAATTGTATTAATAATTCTAGTTGATCCATTTCTCTATTTACCTTAGACTCCGTTTTCATTCACAAAAATAATAATAAGAAAGAAAACCTCATGATTAATCCAAAACAAATATCTTTTGTGGAATTCCCACCCCACCTGAACTCTTAGATTTGTCAAGTAAGTCACTCACCAGATGGCCAAAATCTCTGCAACGCTGGCTATCTGCTCTTCTTTTTTGCATCTTTTTTGTCTCTTTTTTTGTTGGTAGCACGTGTTGGCTTACACTTTTGGGCCCAGAGATTTCCGCCTAGAGATACACATTCACAAAGACCATATATAAAGGCCCAAAAGCGGCCAGCAATTGTAAGCAGTTTGTCCGAAGAAGCACGAAGTTAGAACAAGATGACAGCCTTGAATCAGGATCAGCGATTTGCCTTGCTTTTAATCCTAGCCCTCGCAGGATGTAGCTATCATTTGAATATGACACAGGCCCAAACCCTGACGGCCGAGGATCGTTTGTCTGTTCTGAAGTTTGTGGGTGCTTTTATGAATTTTCTGGATATGGAATTGGAGAACTCCACCATGGCCACGCCGCCTACAGGAAGTGTGACAGAGGAGACCACTGAAGTAACCCCAAGTGGTAACACCACCGAAGAGAGTACAGAGGCTGCGATAACCAGTGACTCCACCACGACAGAGGAGGACAGCAGCTCCTCGGAGACCACAGAGCCTGGAACCATCACAACCACGGAAGCAACCACAACGACAGTGAGGAGGAGGATGTGCTTCAAGCGTTATTGTTACAAGTTTGGCAGCGACAAAGGCTACATAGTTTGAAGGGAATAAATATGCTAGAAATTCTAAGAAATTAAATTCAGATTTGTTTTATTTATTTTATAAAAGGGGAATATTTACTTAGTATTTTAATATTTCTTAGATAAACAAATAATCTGCACAGTAATTAAATTAAAAGACTATGAAACTAAACAAAAATAAACCAACTTATTGAAGGTAAGAACCAAGAGAACCAAGAATGCACTTTAAACTTTAAAGCCACTGGGAATCAATATTTACCCAATTAATTAGTGCTAAAATATACGAAATGTCTGTAATTGAAATCATTTGTTGAGCCGCAAAGACCATTATTGTTTGCAGCTGTAAGTCAATCCAAGGAATATGTGCTTGAGTCTGAGTATTTTTGGGATTTCTGTGAAGTTGTGAAGATTCTCTCTTCTCTGCCCCGAAGGCCTTAACAAATTATTTCAATTAAAAGTTTTCGGGGCAAAGCACTTAATGCCAAGACACTCACACACCACACACACAAGTTTGGCGCAAATCTTAATTGTGCCAAAAATACAAGGCTATAAATTTGTGTATTTGTGTGTTTTCAGCGAGGGAGTAGTGGAAAATCAGGGAGGAGGATGGGTTGGGTGGGAAAATGTGGAAAAGGCCAACACAGCAACAAGCTGACAGCGAAAGCCCATTGGCAGTGAGCTTTGTGGCTTTTCATTGAGTCGTAAACAAATGAAATTTAATTCGTGCAAAGATTTATTTGAATTTATTGTGCAAATTGTTAAATGTCAACGTCGCTGGCGCCTCAACTGGGAATCCCCGCAATTCCCTGATTCATTTCATCACCCATTTGTATCTGTAGCTGTAGCTGTATCTGCATCTGCTTCTGCACCTAATTGCCAACTGAAACGAAGCCGCAAATATGCATGACTGTTGGCTCTTACAACGTGCTCGATTTTCTAATCAAATATCTGGAATAATCTCTAATAAAAGTAGCTCAAAAGAAAGAAAAAATAAGAAAGGAATTCATTAAAAAATTCTATAAATTACTTTACCGTAAAGCGCTGAGAATAATTTTTTTTTGTATTAAAAGTTAATTGTATAACTAGAAACTATAAATTTAAATATATATTTATTATTATAAATTATTTTTTCTAGGCCTATGTTGTGATATTGCTTTAATTTCCATTAATTACGGGTTTTATTAGAACCTTAAAAGAAACTAAAGCGCTGACATTAATATTTTCAGTATTAATAGTTAAAGATTATTCAATAAAATCAATGTAAACTAGATAAATGTAATTAAATATTGAATATAATTAATTAATTTCTCTCTGCTTATAGTGTTATGATACTGAAATTACGTTTCATTATATAGAGGTTTCATTAGAACCTTGAAAGAGCCAACTATTTGTATTGTTTGGCTCGGATTTTTTTAATGCGACTACGGTCACACTTATTTAAACGGTAAACAATAAGAATGCTCTAAATTTGCAGTGCATATGTGTAGGTAGTACGTATTAGGTACTTTGGTAAGACCCTATGTTTTCAAGCTTTTAATGAAAACTCTAATTGATGAAGATTTTAATGCAGTGTCATAACACCATTATATTAGTTATACAATAAATAAGCTAAACCTAATGGCTTATTTATATAAAAACTATTATAATGTTGTTGTGATAAGTGCGTAATTATAAATATTAAGTAAAATAAATAATTTAAAAAGTTTTCTCTTTTAATATTTAAAAAAAAATTTTTTTTTATTTATTTATTTATTTTAATTTATTTATTTTTAAAATCATTCTTTATTAATGTAACTCATGCTCTTAACCTTTGGCCATTCAATTAAAGTCAACACAGTAAATTGATTTGATTAGTAATTAAATTAAATGATGTTTATTAAAATACAAAAATAGTTCTTGGATATCTATCTTCTCCTTGAGTACCAGAATTAATCAAACTATTTTTTTTCTCAATCATCAATTAGAATCGAGCACGTGGGGGCGCAACGAGTGGGTATCGCACCCTGAAGTCCACGGCGCTGTTGAGGAAGCTGCGTAACTTGTCCTGGTTACGGTTGTCCGGCGCGAAACTTTTCGGATCCTGACTATTCACGAGGATCTCCTCGGCATTCAGCTGCTGGGCTATGCTGCTGGGGCCGCACAGGGGCCACACAGGGCCGGTCCACAGGTCTAGCCTGGTGCCGACCACCAGAATGGGCACGTGGCGGACCCTCAGAATCGAACGGTGTCGGCCGTGCCGATGCCTGCAGAGCTCACGCAGCGGCTCATAAAGCCAGTCGTGGAGACTGTCCTGGGTGCGCGGATCCAGCAGGTTGTAGACCAGGACGATGCCGTCGATGTTCTTGAACACGTGGATGCGCTGAGTCCGGGGCAGGCGACACTGGCTGTCCACGTCCAGGAACTCCACGAAGTAGAGAAAGTCTGAGCCGTGCTGGGCGCACAGGGGATACTCGTGCAGCCGCACCTGGATGCTCCAATGGCAGGCGCCCACGGATCTGGAGGCGGTCGTGGGCGTTATATCGGTGGTGGCCATCAGACTGGTGACGCTCGTCTTGCCCACACCCTTGTCGCCCAGCATCAGGATACGCAGCGTGGGCACATCCTTTAGGTGCAGTTGCTCCAGTCTCTCTGTCATCTCAGTGGGGTTTCTCTCTCCAGACATAGTTGGGAACTGAAGGGGCTAGGCACTGGATAAAAATAGCTAGCTCCTCGTAGCCTACTCTGTTTCAAGTGGCATATTTTTATTTAATATAAAATATTGACCTGGACCAGGGGGAGGCTCATTTACAAGTAAATCCCGCCACTATATCCTCGAAATTACTTAAAATCCTCAGAAAACCTAGGAAGCCAACAATAAAGTCTTAAGTTCCGAAAGAAAATTAAGCGGAAATTAAAAAAGTCAGCTAATTTCTCTGCCCAGCCTCTGCCGGGTGCTGACAATTTGTAAATTGTAAGAATAAAGTGTAAAATATTTTTTTTTAAATTTATTTAACACCAAATAAAATCCCTTATTGAGTTTATAAATACAAGTTTCTATTTATAATGCAATTTTATTATTTTTAAAACCTCAATTATGGCTTTAATATATTTTTAGCAAAATAAATAATATATCAAGAAAATATTTAACATAATAAATATAATAGTAATAATATATTTTACAGCCTGCCTTTTTTAGAGTTAAATATTTTGTATTTATTTATTTAAAACCAAATAAATACAAGTTTCTATTTATTATATATTGTTTATCATTATAAATTCCACAATTATGGCTTTAAAATTATTTAAGCAAAATGAATAATATATTTATAAAATATTTAACAAATTAAATATAATAAAAATAAAATAAATAATATATTTAACACAACAAAAAAACCTTTGAAGTGGTTATAAGGTCCCCAGATGCTTATATGCAATGTCTAGAACCTATAAGGCTTCCGTCCATAGGTTATATGACTTTGTGGCCTCAAAACAGGGCGATGACAAATTAATTGATTTGTCCATAGCCTAGGGTGTGCGTGTGTTGTGTGTGTGTGCCTGTGTCCTTTGGCCATCCTGTGAACTTTTTGGGCTTCGTCGCGCCACGTGCCAGTGTCATTTAATTACTGACTATATTGTTATTATTATTTACCCCCATATGCGCGATATGCGTGTCAACAACTTAACAAAGTTATCACACACACACACACAGAGAGAGGGTGGGGGGAGGGGGTTGAGACACGCACACACACCATGGCAGCGGATTAAGCGACCGCCGCGTGAAGCACTTTAAATTAGTTTCGTTGCATAAACAAGGAGCGCGCGCCAACAGCCTCTACTTGGTGATAGGGAAGGACTGCCAGTTTAGCTCTTTTAATGCCAGATTAAGATATATTTTTAAAGGGAAAATCAAGCTGAAAATTTGGTAAATTTTAAAAATATTTATTTATATTTATTTATATTTATTTATGGCTGGAAGCCAGAAATATAATTTTTGAAAGCCACCTGTGAAAGTTCTTCTAACTTCTAAATTGTTAAAGAAATATTTCTGCAATTAATATTTAATTTATTTACACAATACAAAAATTTAAAATTTATTTATAAAGAAAAAATGAATTAGGAAGGCTTCCAAGATAATTAAAATGTTATTATTAAAAAAAACAATGATATACAGAATTTTCTTGAAGAGCTTGAAGGCTTTAAAAAATTCAGAAAATGTTCTTGAAGATCTATTCTTAACATATTCCCATTTTTTGTAATTTAAAGATTTTTTCGACAATTTGAATAATTTTAAAACAAACATTTGAATATCTTAAAAATATATTAAACTAAATTCTAATTTAGTTTCCCATTTATTTAGATATTTTATTTTTTCCCAGCACTAGCGAAGATGGGTTAAGGGCGGGATGATGGGATGGTTCGGCTGATGGTTGCCTGATGGTTGCCTGACGGCCGGACGGATAGCGACGCCTGTCCGCAGCTTTAAAGAGAATCCCAGCGATGAGCTTATCAACCGTCAGGCATCAACCACCATCCGGATGCGCCACACCCTGCCCATCCTCCAATTAGATTTGTTTGTTTGTGTCAGTTTCTGGGCGAAAAAACATATCCAATTACAATTTAATTAAGCTGATTTGAATGCGGCTCGGCAAAGACAAACAAAAGGAAACAGATGGAGCTACAAACTACGAGCTACAAACTATAAATGAAAGGCAAGCGAATATCTAAATCGAATCTGTTTGTCCTGCCCCGTCGTGTGCCGTCGAAATAATGATAATAATTCGCAGATATATCTGCGGAAGCCAAGGTGGGAACAGAGTTCCCTAGAAATAAGACATGGGAGGTTCATGGGAGGCACTTAGTGTCAAATCTTTATTGGAAGACAGTGCGGATCACCAACAGGAATTGTTCAAAGGTAAGATCCGCCAACATCTCGACCTCGTTGGCAACGGGAGCAGGACCCAAGTCGAACTCCTCCTCCGAGTCGTAGTCCTCGTACATGACCTGGTCTTCCTCCTCCTCCTCTTCCTCTTCTCCCTCCTCTTCCTGTTCGTCTTCCTCTTCTTCCTCCCCCTCGGACATCGACTCGAACATATCAAGGTCCTCGTCCTCGTCGTCGGACATGTCCTCAAAATCCTGAATATCCAAATTACCGTAATGTTCCAGTTCCTCCATGACCAGCTGTTCGCCCTCAGCCACGGCAGCCTCCAACATTTCGTTATCCTCGGGAATCATGTTCTTTATTTCTTCCTTCTTTACTTCGCCTTGGAAAATGTGTTTAAAACTAAAAACTCACTACAGTTTCGAGGCTTCTCCTTGCGCGTTTCTATTTTACTTACTTTTTTGGAGTTTATTCTTTTTTTTTTAGGAGAAATAAGAAAGCCAACACGTTTCGCTTCAATTGAGAAAAAAAAGTGACTAGTCAAAGGTGAAAAAGGCTTTGACATTAGAATGACAAGAAAATCCAAGGCCTACTTGGGAGGGGACTTAAAAACAAAGTTAAACAAGTGTTGGACAAGTTTCACTAAGGTTTGGTCAGCTTTAAATACTATAATTTAAATCATGTATAAATACTATATACCAAAGCCTTTAAATTATATTTTTATCTAATAAACAATTATTATTTTTATTGTTAAAAACCAGATTTACGAAATCTGTTGCCTGCTTTTGTGCGGCGGCGTCTCTTGAAATAATAATAATAATTCGCTGCATATTTACGGGTGCCAGAAATGTATATAGAAACCAAAATGGGAACAGTATTAAATGTTTTCTCTAAATACCAGTTTAGAACAAAATCTTCCTTTGCCATTTTCCTCCTTTGTCGCGTTCCAAGGAGGTTGACACGCGCTGCAACGACACTTGACCCACCGATTTAACCCTCGCCGTGATTATCGATGAAAGTGTTATTCCGGCTTGCAATTTCACAGGCAGAGCACGCTCCACTTTGGCCCACTCCCTTCCCCGCCCGGGTTGTGTCCTTTTGTAACTGCACCCGAGGTCAGGGGTTGGACAGCACCAGCTGTCAGCCATCCCTCCCCATCCGGTGGTGACTGTACTTTTGTCAGAGTTACTTCGCCGGCCTCAAGTCGCTCTCGAGACGGTTTGCTTTTCTGGTCTACGGCACTGACAATGGGACTCTTGAGGCGGAAAACCCCCCCGAAAAATAAGGCATAATGAGCAATCAAAAATAAGATATAAATAGAAGTGGGAGGGGAATTTTGGGTGGCTTTTTCTGTGGGTTTCATAATAATAATATTAAAATTTGTAGTTAAGAGTTTCTTTAATTTAAAAAAGAAGTACATAATAATAAAAGCTTCTTTAATAAAAATTAATACCACAATGTGACCATATACAATGCCACAGTGTGACCATATACTATTAATATATATTAAATTAAGTTAAATATAATGGAAGTTTGGGTTGTTTTTTCTTTGGCTTTTACAATAATTATATTCAAATTAAAGTAAGGAGCTTGTTTAATTTATATTCCAGATGATAAATGAATAAAAAAATATTAAGTGTGACCATATATGTTAGCCATTTACAACACTATACCACACAAGCAGAAACTATCGAATAAATTAAGTTACGGTTAAATAATCTATGGTTTTCATATAATTTATTTTTGATTTTAGTTTTGAATTTATTTATGTTTTTAGTTCAGATGATAAATAAATAATAATATATATTAATGTCACAGTGTGACCATATACAAGACTACAGTGTGACCACACAAGCAGTAACTATCTATAGAACAAAGTTTATTTATATTAATATTTTGTTAAATGTAATTCCAATATTTATAGTTTCAAAAATGATTTTCTTCTGCTGCAAATTAGCGGTCAGATGTCTCAGCTATTTAACTCCAAGTGAGACCATTCCTGCCTATAAATAAAACCAAAGAAACATATGGCTTTCAGCTATTTTTTCCTGAATAGCGAGCAAAAAAAAAAAATATAAAAATAAAAGGTCGAGGACAGGCGCGAATTATCGAAAGACTTAGACGAAAAACCCGCCTCCAATGAGGCTCGATTAAAAATGAGTGCTAATCCCATTTGGGACAATAAGGCGATGATGCAATAACCGTGTAGTGGCAAGTGCGTTTTTCTCGAGCGGATTACAAGCTGCCAATCCACTTGCCACATGACGCCGAGGCACAACCACCAGTTCCTGCACCATTGTTCGTGCTTCCTCCCCTTTTTTACGTTGAGTCCTTAGAGTCCTTTGTCCCGGACACGTCTCTGGTGTAACCTAATCCGCTTAGCGCTGCCGCTGGCTGATGGAGGACTAAGTGAGCGAGTGAGCGATCCCGAAAGCGATCCTCAAGAAGCAGGGGACACCGGGACAGGGACAGGTTTATACCAAAAACTTTTATTCGAAGATTACCGCATGCTGTTCACATTTCAAGCATTCACAGTGCATCGTAAGCTCCACGTCCTCATCCTCCGGCGGCAGCCCCACCTCGAACAGGAGCTCCTCGACGGCGGTGTCCTCCATCAGATCGCATTGGGTCTGGACGTCGACGAGCTCGGGCGGGGGTCCGGGAGTGGGCGGGAAGGAAATCAAATCGATATCATCGTCGTCATAGTCTTCCTCGGAAGAGTCCTCGAACTCCTCGACAGCCATGTCGGCCTCCTCGAACAAATCGAATTCCTCGGGATTCACATCGAAGGCAAACGTCTTCATGTTGTGGCTTTTTGCACTTACAAAACTGAAAAGGTCACTAAAGTTTCGGGTGGGCTTTTCTTTGGGCCTTCGGATCTTACTTACTCTTTCTGGCTTGAGTTACTTTTTTTGGGGGGTTTTTTTATATTTTTTTCAGTAAGAAATTAGGCGAAAATTTTGTCACAATATAAAAATTGAAGTCACTGCTCGATGGAGAATCAAAACGACTGACAGATAAAACCAAGGCCTACTTGGTTGGGGAGGAGATTGGGTATTTTTTATTATAAAAATTATTTTAAATATATTTTTTATAAAATATCTTATAATATAAATATTATTATAGAACTTCAACAAGGATTTAGTTCACACCATTTGCCATATCCCCAATTTTAGGAAACGGAAGAGGGCTCTGTTTCTGGTTTTCTGGATTTCCGTTCTGGCAGGCCGCCTGTTTGGTGTTGGCAAATACGATCCGTTGGCTGTGCAACTGCGTCTTACATAATCACACGTCGAACATGGGCCTTTGTTTCGCCTTTGTTGGTTTTATGGACACAAAGGAAAGCCGACCAAGTCGCACCGCCGAAACCGAACCCCTGAAAATCCAAAAACCAAAAACCGATAACCGAAAAACGGAGAAGCCCGTAGACAAAGCGTCGGAAGAAATTCGCTAGAAAATGCCACGCGGTAATGACAAATATTGACATTTCCTTTATTCAGCGGAGTTTATGGAGTTGGAGTGGAAGTTTTTACACAGAGGGAAAAATATGTGAGAAAAACTGATCAAAAGATAATTTATTTACCACTTTTAAATAACTTATTTCATTGAAATTAAAAATATAATTTGAATAAATTTTTTTAATAAGTAAATTAATTTTTAATAAGCCCTTTTTATGTGTTTTTTTATTAACTTATTTTATTTTTCTTGGCAACTTCCCTTAAATATGGAATATTAAATCTAGTTCCACTAATTTTAATTATAAAAAAAAATTTAAAATAATAATAGTTACTTATAAATATATTTATATTAAATTAATAATTCTTTATTACCATTACAAAACTATAAATAAATTTAATTAATATCAAAAGATAATATTTCTATAAATATTTCCTATATTTTCTAACAAAAATCCACTTAAAAACAGATAATTTTCTATAATAAACCCTCGAAATAATTCTCCCAAGTAATTTCCCCCTCTGTACCCGGATCTCCAAAGGTTGTAAGGTAACCCAAAACCCCGACATAATAATGCCACGCTCTCTGGTCGATAAATAGTTCGTTGCGAGTAGATTAGCGGCTGGGAGTGGGTCTCTCATTCGGTTCGGGGGAGTAGACCCCAGGCAGGTTCCCAACTATCGGATTACCTTCTCACGGTTCTGCTTTCCGAGCTCTAATTTCGAGTTTTCGGAAAATGTCTTAATTTTTCCCGGTTCTGGTCAAACTGGTCAGATAGATAATGCCAACAACATGCTGGTACTTTTCCAATTAAACCAAGCAATTAGAGTTTGTCTAATCAAAACGTTTCAATTTATTGGACAATAAAATTGTTGCGAAGAAATAAGAATCTATGAGTGACCTAAGGGCATTATCCAATATCTCTGGGAATTTCGGGAAATTTCTGAAAGATGAGAAAGCTGCCACCTTTCGACTGTCGTGGAAAATAAAGCTATAAATTTTGATGGAATAAATTCCTCACTTTTTAGCATCAATGTCGGCTTCATTGTGCGGCTCCAAGGATCCAAGGATGAAAACCCAGGCGGCTGACCACAACAAAGCATCCTTTCGAGGCAGCCTGACGACGAGGCGACGCCTTATCTAACCGAAAAGCTAATAATTATGGTTTACAGAAAAATTCCAAACCGCAGACTCCTGTTTTTTATACTCTTTAGTTACTGAATATCCTGAGAAGGATATAGGGAAATAAATGTACTTTAAATTAAATTAAATAAATAAATAAATAGCTCATAAAAATATTAAAAATAGAACGGAATTAGTTCAATAATTATTAAACTCCTTGGAATTTCTATTCTAATAAAATAATTTGTACACTTCTTTCTTTTTTAATAAAATAAAATAATATTTTTATTTAGAGCCAACACCTTAAGGTATTTAAATATTTTATTTCTATTTTTTTAATAATATTCCCTAATATTTATTCTTAAATATAATTTTATGCCAACTTTCTATTCCCTTGAGATCACCAACAAATCTAAAAAAAAGGGCATCCTGCAGTTGCAGTCCTTGCTGGACTACTTATTGGCCTGGAATTTTTTCCTGCCACTCGCCAGGCTCACACAGGACTCGCAGGACTCAGTAATGCGTTAAATGGCAACGCATTATCCACACATTCCTCTCGCTCTCCCTCTGGCAGGCACGGGTGAGAAGCCCTAAATTTGCACAGCTCCCGGATATGCTCGGCGCCCGGCCTGGCATGGGAATTATTTTGTAACAATTTTTTTTCTACCTCCTCCTTGGGACTCTATATATAGGCGGACGGATCGGATATATACGGTTACGGATATATGTATATATATAGCTTCAAAGTAACATTGTTGGACCGCACCACATGCAGACATACTTTGTGTTTGACCACATGGCATAATGAGTGCTGCTGCCCGGCAAAAAGGACAAAGGAGCCCAAGGACTCGGTCAGGTGAGTCCTGCGGACTGGTGTGTGTGAGTGTGTGTGCTCGCCAGCAGGATGTCTGTGGTCAGACAGCAGGCTGGCAGCGATTGCCTGCCCAACTTCGCTTGAGTAGGTGTAAAATTCGAATGTTATTCAGGACAAGGCAGGAAAGGAGTCTCTCCGCCTACAAAATACCGAGAGAAATAATCGTACGATTGGGAATTGACACAGAGGTTGGTATAAGGTAATTGCAGGGTACCTGTAACAGCTTTTCTTGGATTTTTTCCCAATGATTGATGGCCTTTTTCGGGAAGTTATTTGTGGCCTTCATAGCCAGAAATCTAAAATAAAGTAAAAGAAATTTGTAAGGAATTTTAAGAAAATATCTAAAAAACTTTATAAATGGTAGGATAACATTTTTGGTTTTTATTTTTTATTTTAAAAAATATTTTTGGACTGTGAAAATATTTTCCATTAAATAAAAAACTTTCTGTTAAGATAATGTCTTGCTTTTTTTATGAAAACTCTTTTAAATAAAAGAGAAAATATTTTTGGGAGCCGGAATATTCTGCTTTAAATTCTTTAAAAATTACCCGGGAGATATATTAATTTATAGCTTCGAAAATATATTTATAAGCCCCCATTAGTGTCTGGAAATCCTAGAAGTTTTCTGTAAGCGAAAACCTCTATTATTTTTTTTTCTAAATGCCCGAGAGAAGCACGCGACATAACAGCGACTACGAATCCGAGCCTGGTCTCGTCCTGGTCTTTGTTTTGTTTGTTTGGTCCTTTCGGCTGCGTCTCGGATGTCCTGCTCGCATTGCAGCCAAACATCGCGACAAAACCCAAACAAAAGCCGGTCGGCATGCGAGCCTTGTCTGGGATTTCGTGGACGTATCACCGGGGCCCTTGACAATGCCATATTATTTTGGCCACGAAAGTTAATTAAGGGTTTCGGGCCGGGAAAGTGAAATACGGCCCGCTCGCCGTGCATTGAACCGCAAAGGCAAGCTGGCGGACTTCCGAGCCGATGTCCTGCCAGCCTCCCAGACGCACACACAGGACACAGGACACACAGTATAGGTAATAGGTAATGGCCACCACCCGCGGCGACGGGATCATAATTAGCTGCGGCCGTCGCTAATTGTCCTTTTGCCACCCCTAATCCTTGGCTCTGCCTCAAACTGGTCCGATTTTGAGGGCATCACTTCGGGCTCAGATTGACTGACTGTCGCCAGGTGATTTACAGAAGCTAATTATGCATTTTCTAGCATTTCAAATAACAGCACTGACTGGGGATTAGAATAGAAAATTGCACAGAGGAAAAGGGATATTTTTAGGAATATTTGAAAATATTATATTACAAAGTTTTAGTTAGAAATTAGGAACACAAAAAAGCCATTATGATCTGGTCAAAGACAAAGATTTATTATTATTCTTCTCCAAAATCCACTTACTTTCAATTAAATAATTTAGAATTTAATTTTTCCTAGCCTTTATGATGCATTTTATTTATTTTTACATAAAACAAGCTTTTATTTCTGTGTTCACTGCCTCTAAAATAAACCCATTTAATTTCTCAACAATAAACTACTTTATTGTTATTGAATTCTTCAATTGTCTCTGTTTTTATTGACTGTTTATTGACTTTGTTTAGACTTTATACACAGCCACACCCCCTTTTTAGCACCAAATGTCAAAGCAGTCACTATTTTCAGCCTCCCTGGAATATTCCCTGGGATTTTCCAACCAGGAAACATTAAACACGCAAGCCGAGTTGCGTTCAATTAAATCAAATCGTTAAAAGGACGCAACAGGAAATGAACTGGTTGGAACAATTGCCGTCAACTAATAGTGATGACCCCTGTCCCTGTCCTATACAATTTTATCATCTCCCAACCCTCAAAATTAAGCTAAAAACAGTATTTACTTGTTATAATGAACCAAGAAAAATAGGAAATATGGATACTAAAATTATTTAAGTTATTGTTTTATTAATTAATAAGCAGTAACTCCAAGTAGAGCGGTTAAAATCTAACCTATACCAATATTATATGTTATACATCAATTTCATGACATTAACGGTGGCTGTAACCAGTTGGGAATTATAGAGCATTAGCCAAAATAATGCTAAGAATATGTACTTAGTTTTAATAAATTATATATTATAATTTATCAAGGTCAATACATTTATTTTTAAGTATTGAACTGCCAGAATGTTTGGTCCTTTTATGACCAGTTGGGAATTATAGTGAAAATGATGGAAATTAAGGATTTTTTACAAAAATATTTATTATAAATATATAAAAAAAATAGTTTTTAATAGATTATAAATAATAATCAAAATGTTACTTTATTATTATAGACATTTATATATTTTATTTTATTTATTTTCCCATTTTATTCTCTCAGGGTGTTCAATCTTACGAGGCCACACTTTGCTGCAACGCACACCACACACCCACAAGCCATAATTTTTGGCAATTTAATTGAAAAACCGAAAATGTCAAATGTTACCCTGTGTTTTAAAAACAAAAGGGGCGACGGGTATTTCGCAGGGTTTTGGGGTTAGGGGATTGGCGTTAAGATCTAGGCACGCGTGCGCAACAAAAGCGGACAAATGGTCACAGTCACGCGCCAAAGGCGAGCTAAAAGGTCAACAAACAAATAATAAACAATCCAGGGTCCGAGCAAAATAGAAACTAGAATGGGAAACAGGGACATGGAACGGCACATAAGGGTTTCGGTTAATGAATCGAATGCCAGGCATAGTTTTTGCGAATTTTGCGGTGGTTCCCACAGCGGAAGTGGAAGTGGAAAATCGTGGGAGGCGGAGGAGGAGGGTTCAGCTCATTAAGGGTCAACTGTGAAAATATTTCATGTCCATTTACTGTCCTGATGGTCGAAATGGTATCATTTCCCAAATACTATAGAGGAGGAAGGGCTCATCAACTTGTTTAGGTTTAGGTCAAGGGAAAGCGAGGGAACTCTTTAATGGCACAGAATAATACATATAATAATAACAGAAGGGTTCTATGTTTTGGAGGTCAGCTTGCCAGAGAAAGGGGGTTTCCATGGCTAGACACTCATTAACTAGGGTGTTGGGAAACTCTAGAACTTGTTGATGTCCAGAATAAATATATATCTTCCTAAAATATTTATAAAATGTTTAGCCAAAGAAATAAATTTATATCAAAATTTCAGACTAATTATTCTTCTTTTTATATAAATATTTCCCTTATTATTGCTTCAAGTCCAAAAGTTAAATGCTTTCTTAGGCCCAACACGTCCATAAACATTCCAGAACTTAAGAAGCCATGGCCTTTAATGTTTAAATCAATGGAAATTGAACAATAAACCAAAAGGCAAGGCCCTTTTCGGGCCAAAACCAATATCATTCCTAGACTTCCTTTCATATCTGCCGTCAATGTCCAGGGCAAAGTCAACTCGTAAGGTGAAATGCTTAAATATCAATTAATTATTGTGCATCCGACGTTGGCACCTACGGCCTTTGTGCAATAGTAGCTGCCACTGCAACAGTATCTATATCTATGTATCTGTATCTGCTGGCTGCAATAATTCATCATCTTGCCCGTCCGTGTCCGTGTCCGTGTCTGTGGGCATCATTAGTCTCAGCTTGAAGTCCAGGATTGTGATTGAGTTTTGGTCTCTGGTGCGGACAGAAAACCTGTCAGGGGAGCACGGGGAAAATGCGCTCTGGCTCTAATTGCTTATAGAGTTATTAACCATTTGCCTCTAATGATTCCTGCGGGACTGCGGTTACAAACCGTCATTTGAGAACATCTTCTTCTCGGCCTGAATGCAGGTGTTCGTTCACTAAAATATATTTGGAACTCGATCCGGGCTACAAATTTGGAACAAAATTGCCCGAGATGATCGCTGGGATAGATTGATTCGAAGACCACCCATCTGTAATCTGAATAGAGGTCTTCATAAGTCTCGGGGAATCAGGTAGCAGATCGGATTGGGTTCGGGCATTGAAATCGTGGTTAAAGGTCACAGGTGAAGCCACTCGATCCGCTCAAGTTATTGCCATTGTTCGTTGGTTCTTCCCATAATTGTTAAATAATTGTCGAGCTCACAAAGGAAGTCGTCGCTTCGAAACTCGATTTATTCTTGACTAAAGTTTAATGTTTTTAGCCTGAGATAAATGTTAATTAACTTTATGAGTTTATAACAAAGTTATTGGGATATTGAGAAGGTTTTGAAAGTAATTTCTTGAAGCTTTAAATGTCACAGCTTGCTCACAGATATTTTTAAAGGCTTAGTTAGATCTTTAACAATTTTTTAAGGCAAGAAATTCGACAATTAAAATATCTATGGCCTTGTTTCCCTTGTAAAATATTATTTTCAACCAGTTTTTGTTCGATTTTCCGACTTTTTCCTTTCACACGATTTTAGTTTAGTTCAAAGTTCAAATCAATTCACCAAATTAGGCATGAAGGATGGTTGTTCCATAAACAAGGACACATTTCCCCCAGAATGCCGATCAATTCAATATCCATCTGTGGAAAATTCGGGGAAATAAAATTAACACACTTGAAAGCGGGGCGGGACGCCTGGCGGGCGGTGCAATAAATAAAGCGCAGCGAAAGTGCGACATCAACGACAAAATAACAATCCCATAAATCACTTATCGGGTGGCAGGGGTGGAGATATATATATATATATAAATACATATATCACCCTGTATAGCCCTGTATAGGGTGATAAATTGCTCCGTCACACGGGCAGCGGCGAGACAAAACAACAATGATAACTGCAGATACATCGCCATCGGCATCTATGCATCTGTCAGATACGCAATTTCATTTAGTAAATTGCACGGAACGCATTCGAACGTAACTGCGATTTTTTCCGCCGCTCCGTCGTTGTTCCACCAACCGGAGTGTGGGGGTTGACTTGGCTGGCAAAGTGGGCGGTGGTGGGTTAATTGACAGCGGCAATTAAACGCGGAAAACCCAAGGAAAAACGGAGCAGCAATCCGAACGGGGTCGAGAATGTTGCGCGGGCAACAAGTGGCAGTTGCCGAAATGTTGCCAGCCAAAGGAAAACTCGAAGCGCTTTTCCCCTTCGGACTCTGATCGTAATTTTACGATGCCGAATGCCGAAAAATAAGCCATACAAATTACTGCAACAGCGACAGGGAAAGAGATGTTGCAGGACAGACAACCTGGCCTCATGTTGCGGAGTTAGAAGGATGTTGCACTGGGGTCACAGTGTGGCCAAAGCAACATTTTATTTTTATTTTATTATTTATTATTTTTATTTTTTGTTAAATTTAAATCTAAAAGTCCGCATGCCTGCTTGTTTGCGTAATTTATGGACAACGCTTTAAATACCATAATGTAGTTACCTTTTTAATGCTCCGTTCTAAAAGTCAGTTGACAAACGGCAAAGATTGGGCAACAAAGAAAAAAAAAAAAGAAAGAAAAAACGTGTCAAAAACTCGACACCAATGAAAAAGTCATAAAAGTGAGGAAATGCGGCTTAAGTGCCCGCCGCCCAGTTTCTCCGCCCGTCACCATTTGACCTTGCTGACATGCCACAGCAAAAAAAAAAGAAAAATAAATGAAAAACGAGAAAATTAAGTTAAGTTCTCGGTTGTCGCCTAACGGTTAGCCAAGCATTTAAGTGGCCAAAGCAGAACAAAAAATGTGACAGTAATACTTACTTTTTTATGTTTTTTAATCTTATTTTATTATTCTTAATTTTTTGTTGTGCATAATTTATGAAGTCAAACTATATGTAATTTATAAATATATTTTTAATATATAGATATATTTTTAAACTTTACGGTACTTTACTTTTTAACAACCTAAAATTCCTGTAACGTAACATTGAAGTCCAATGTTATACTATTCCAACAACATCATCAAATCTTGATATTAACAGCTTTCGAAAAATTAGTTTTTCGTCACAAAAAGTACTCATCCAGCCCATAGTGCATTCTCAGCAACACGCTCTGCTGGCAACATTCGAACACACACTCCCCGCCACTCGGCTAGGGCACGCCGCTCTGCTCGCTCATACAAACAAAACGAAGAGAGCACGAGCCTCGAGTTCTACACAAGTGGCGGTGGGTGTAGCAACAACAGCGGCAACGAGCGGCGGCGCCTGCGTCGACGCTGACAGCACCGAGACGTCGACGCCGACGTTGACGTCGGTGGCGGCATTTCGGCTTGCGGACGCTTCGCCGCCAGCGCCGCGTTCAGTTGCGTTCCAACGGTTCATCTGTAAAGTTGGTGTGAAACTTGGGTCGAGTTCTCAAACGGTTGGTAAAACTGAAGTCGAATTCCCAATCGGTTGGTTATTTCTTCTAAAAAAATTATTAAACGGTTGTCAAATTCCTTTAAAATTCGGAGGAGAGAGAACAGAAACAGAACTAACACAAGTTAATTGAGGTCTCTCCCACACGCTCTCTTAACGGTCGTAGCGCGTCGCCAACGTGTGAGTGTGCGTGCGTTCGCGTGTGCTTGTGTGCCAGTTAAACAATGAGAAATTGGTAATAATAATAATAATAATACTATTTTTTACTCGGGACAGCTGAAACAGTTCCCCCAAAAAAAAACCGAAAAAAGCCCAAAAATAAACTGGCGGCATTCTTGCTTTTTTTTAGCGTGTGACAAACAAACAAAAAAACATAAAAAACGAATATGAAATATTGTGTCTGCCTCTCGCTCCCGCTCTTGCTAATTGTTTTTGTTCAAGTGGTTCTTGCTGTTGTTGGCCCTCTCCATTCCAATATGCCAATGAGTCACGTGCAAAAGTTCAACAATTTTTGGCCGCAAATAACTCGAGGGGAAAACTCCCAGAAAACCCGAAGAAAACTCTCCAGCCAGCCAAGTGCATACGTATAAAAATAATAATAGAAAAAAACTACAAAAAAGCGTTAACAGAGAGCAAGAAAAATAAAAAAAAATGGAAACAGGTTTCTGGGCCCGCTCGCGCTGTTGATGTTTTTTGCCACAGTGAGCGCTGGAAATTGACTCACAGCTGCAGCTGCAAGCAACGAAAAAAAACGAGGCGAACAAATAGATATAAACATAAATATAAACAAAAGCTTCGCTGGCTGTGGCATGCGGAATAGTTGCACCGAAAACTAATCCAAAATGTTGACAAAAAGTGCAAAGTAAATACGGCAAAAATTACAGGGAAAAAATGTGCCAGAAATCCAGAATGCCAGAATTCCACAACTCCAGAACTCCAGAGATCCTCAAATTTCATAGAAACCAAAACCAATTTGTGTGACGACTTTTTATTCCATTTTCCAATTATTTCTTCGCCCAACTGGCGACTTTGTGTCTCCCAAACAAAAGTTAATTCCATTTGCTGTGGTTTCGGCCCGAAAAAACTTTGTTTTTAACGTCATCACAATCGTTGGCTCAAACTTTTGGCTCGAATCCAACTTTTGCAGTTCCAAAATTAATATTCTGTACTTTGCGGGCTTTTAAAGTTGATTTTAAGTCAACAGCTTACCGAATGAATTAATAAATGCTTTTATTAAGTTAATAATTCATTTTTAAATCCAAAAAAGTTGCACTTCCAACGAAAAAACTCTTTTAAATTCAAGTTAATATGTTTATAGGGTGTAAAACATGAATTAAATTATTCAAATTAAGTTGAAATGTAAACTTTTACATTCATTCTTGTTATTAAGCAGCTGTTACAAAGTTTGTAAACTTAATTCCTCATATTTAAGCGCCTTATTAACCAATCAAACGAAAAAAAAACAGGAAGAGGGGAACCCCCTGCGCGAAAATGTAATTAAAATTTGTTCGGGCGTCCAAGTCGGAGAAGTCAAAATCAAATCATTTGACATCAGCATTAATAATTCAGCGAATATGAAGTGGAAAACTTCTCAACTTTTCTGCAACTTGAACAGATTCCCAAATTTCCTACGCCGCCGCCTTGCCCATGCTTTGCTTTTCCCGTTTCAAAGTTTGCCATTATAATTAGCGTTTTCGAAACTTTATGAATATTTTGGGGCCGTCGAGAAGTCTCGCTTGCCAAGTATTTTGTCTTGAAAAAAAGAATAGAAAACTAGTGGCCAATGTGCATGTGCTAAAACAAGTTCCCACACACTTACGACGGCACACATTGGGTTCTAGGAAAAGTCAAGGCCTGCCCCAAATATCGATTATACGGTAACTGGAACTGTAATAGCCATAAGCCAAGGGAAATCCCGCTAAGGGGGCTGGGATTAGAGGCAAAAGACAGGCTCGAGAGGAGGCCCCAAGGCAAGGCGCCTACAACAGTACAGTGAGGTCACGCTGCATGGCTTTTATTTATTTGTTTTAAATATAAAAGAAATGTGGCTAAAATGAGCTTAGTTCTGAAGTTCTAGTAGATTTTAATTAATCAATTTAATCTTAAACATAAATTTTCAAATAGGAATATAGGAAGAGTAGTTTGAGATGACGAATCATTTATTTTGTTCAAATACTTTCTGAGTCACTTTATTTTATTTATGCCTTTAAGTCACGTTTCGCGTGTGATAAGGGGCTGTCCATTAATTACGTAATCACCAGTGTGACCGTTTATGACCGTTTCTTGTAAAAAACGCTTTCGCTGTCCATAAACGAACTATTTTGCTCAGAATTTTATTTAGTTTTATCAGTAGCATAGTGCCGAACTAAGTAAAGTTAAATTTTAAACAAAATAATGCGTTTATGGACAGCAAGAGTTTTTTACATTGTAAAAAAATACCATAAACGGTCACACTGGTGATTACGTAATATATACGTAATATTACGTAATATATATCCCTAAAAGCCTTAAAAACAATTCAGAACTTCATTAAATAAGAATACATTTAATTAATTTAACCTTTTTTAAAGGTTTTCAAACATTCTTTCTGGAGTCTCTCAATTTTTCGGGTGATTACTGTACTTTTGAGCTTGCTGCATTCCAAGGACATTCGGCCTAGGTGCAACTCCCGTGTGCGAGAGTGAGACGTTTGTGTGTGTGTGGGAGAGGGGGAGTGTGAGAGACTCATAGTAGGGGGGTCTTGAGTCACGACTTATCGCCGGAATGACAAAAACAAATCACTAATCCAAGGTGTCTCTCTCTCCCTGTGCTAGACATGAGAGATAGCCATGCCCCCTCTCTCGCGAAGATAACGATCGGCGAGAGCATGCAGGTCCTCCTCTCTGCTCTCTTCTTACCTTATTGCACCCTAGGCCCTCTCGCTCCCTCCCCACCTTGGCCACCGCAACGTGTTTCGATTGCTGAGAGAGCGCGCGCCGCAATTTCCGTTACAAAACTGGCCGACACATGTGTGTGCAAAGCTGGCAGCGCAGTCGGCGCAGCACCAGCAGCGCAGCGGCAGAAGTAGCAGGTTATCTTTTTCTTTCGCCGCCGCGCCAACTTTAGAATGCAAGACAAAGCACACACACACGCACATATTTAACACACTGTTTGCCATCTCCTTCGCGCCACCGCCACTCTCGCCGCCAAAACCGTCCGTGTGTGACGCGACTTGTGCTTCTTCTTACTCTCTTGCTGCGTCCGTTTCTTCTTCTGCTTCTTCTTCTCCTGCTTCTTGCTAATAAATGCCAACATTTGCCATTTGACGCCGCGGAAAATGTTAAAGTTATGATAAATAATCAAAATATCAAATGCAGATGAAGTTCCTTCAAGCTCAGAAGGGCCACGGAGTCGGAGGAGCATAAAGAAGCGCCGTAATTTTAACTCCTTCTAAGTGAAAACCTCAACTGATTCCATTTTCTTTAATTTCTTCTCCTTTTTGCAGATTGTCACAAACCGGAAGAACAGCCACTGAGGAACCCAATTTTTTCAAACATTTTTTTCGAGTGCAAACGTAAACAAACCAAAGAAGTTAAATAAAAAGAGCAAGAGACCAACAAGTAAAAAAGAAACACAAAGAAAAGCGATAAAAAACGAAATGGGAGAACTGCGAAAATCGCTGCTGCCGCAGCCTCTCGCTCTGGCGCTTCTGCTCTGCTGCAGTTCATTAATAGGTGAGTAATAAATATAAAAAACATTATTTTTTTAGGGTCTTATAATTAGAAACATAGAAATAGGAGCCAGCGGAGAGCGACAGGCACAAATGGCGCGGAAAATCGAAAACGAAAGGGTGATAATGGGGGCGAAGAAAGCTATAGGCGCCTTCAGATACAAAAAATGGGTAATAAATTGTAAATGGACCTTAAAACAATTTTAAAAATAGTTAAAGGTTTCTAGATACAGTTTTTTAATAAAGAAAAAATATTGGAGTCCAGAAAACTTCAAACAGACCTCAGGGGCTGTCCATACATTACGTAATCACCAGTGTGACCGTTTATGGTATATTTTAGTAAAAAACGCATTTAAAATTTAACTTTACTTAGATCGGCACTAAGCTACTGATAAAATTAAATAAAATTCTGAACAAAATAGCGAGCGCGTTTTGTACATTGTAAAAAAATCCATAAACGGTCACACTGGTGATTACGTAAAATTTGGACAGCCCCTTATCAAAATTAGCAAAAAGCTCCTAACTATCAAAAATTCACCTAGATTCAATAATTTTCTTTATTTCTTCTAAATCTAACACTAGTTAGTACATAAACTAGGTTATCTTAAACAAATTACTCACTCTTAGGCAATCTTTATAGGCCTAACCCCTCTTATTATCCAAAAAATACCCATTTTTATTGTTCCAACCTTAACTAAGGTACTGAAAATTGACAAATCATTAGTTAACACCCTCATTTAGCATTTCAACTAAGGAGAATCGTATAAACCTACTCTTATGGGTGCTATTAGCACTTCAACTACCCCAACTAAGGGCTGACTTGGCTAAAATAATGCCCCTTATCAGTCGACATCTTGTTTCTGGAGATCTAGGAGATCTACCTGAGCACTTAATAGTAGTTACCTGAGATGCCGTCGCAGTCTCGACCCTGAAACGAACGCTAAAAGCAAATAGAGGGCCGAAAAGAAAAAATTATCAACATCCCGACGAGTGGAAAACCAAAATCATCATGTTCCTTATCGCAATTACCCGAAATTCTAGAGCCAATATTTGCCTTACCTCATAACGCTCAGGCTCTAGACAAGGTGGTATCCGAATCGTTGCTGGGCAAATACCGTAAATTTGTTGTGTGAACATGACATTGGGAGAGTCCGGAGACTTAAATACGGATACAAATACAGATTTTGTTTCTTTTTTTTTTGTTTTTTGCCTGAGCCAAGCGACCGGCACCTGACTTTGGGGCCGTAAAAGTTGGACAAACACACAACACACACTCTCTGGGTTAGATGAAAAATATTACGCAAGGAGATACGGTTGCTAGGAGAAGGTTCTAGGGAATAAATCAGAAAAAGTAGGGTCAATCCAAGCGCTAAGTCTTCAAAGTTCTTTATTAATTAAAAACTAATTTTTCCAGTGGTGTTATGACACTAGATGGAACATTTTCAAGCAATTTTACCTAAATTTGTTAAAATTTCTTGAGATACTAAAGACAAAGAACACCCAAAAAATATATATAAAATTATCTCTTGGCAGCATCTTCTTAGTAGCTTCTCTAGAGATAATCAGCTCATTAAAGCCTAAAAAGAAACCAAGAATAAACAAGGCCAACAAAACGAGAACTATAGACATGCGAAAAAATAATAGAAAACAAATTCGCAAAAACCTATAGCAGCTGATTACTTAATGGCTAAATAATAGGCCGACAAATTATTAAAACAGAGAACTAGCGGTGCTAAAATTAGTTTATAGTCCAAGAACCAAAACCGGACCTGAGCCAATCGATGACTTCTTCAAACCATAATTCAAGCAGTTTATGAAGTCGCAAACTTCTCAGAAGAACTGTACTCGTAAAGTCGAGAAGAGAGATGCGATGCTGACTTCCCAGCAATTACTGCAGCCGGTTTGGACCTCAAAAAGCTGAGAAAGAACCCAAGCGGAGGGGCCTTTAAAAAACGTTCTAATACAGCACAAAGTCAAATTTAATTAACGCTCAAAAACCCCTCTATATAAACACACATACCATGTACGTGGGCTGCTATATATATTTCTGGCCTAGGCAACACTAAGTGTTGTTAGGTGGAATCTGACATTTCCATTGAAAAGTTCGACATTTTTAAGCATAAACGTACTCAGAACGGTTTGACGTACGACTATCATTTGTGTTGTTTACAGTTACTTAAAAAAATCAATTTCGCAAAAAAATGGAATTAGCTCGTGAACATTTTCGTGCGATCATTTTTCACAACTTTCGGCGGGGATTATCACGACAAGAGTGCAGCGATGAACTTAAATCTTTGTATGACTATGAAGCACCATCCTATAGCACTGTGAAAAACTGGTACAACGAATTCAATCGTGGCCGACGCTCCCCCAAAGACGAATTCCGCGAAGGTCGTCCAAAAACAGCCGTTGTGCCAGAAAACATCGATGGCGTACGTGAACTAATAATGCAAGA